>SJYC01052852.1:0-23501 GCA_006408675.1 Madoqua kirkii | reverse complement strand
TCTGCTTCTGGAGAGGAAAGCCTTTATGAGTTATTCACAGTTCTTTGGGAGGGGCAGAGCACTTGTTTTAAGGGATGGGCCAGAAAGGAATATATGATCTTTATGAGACGTTGTCTCAGTTCAGGTGTAAAAGTGAAATTGAGAATAAAATGCAAAGACTCTGGTAGTGAATCATTCACTCAAGGAAGAGTCCTATCCTAACCTAAAACTCAGGTTAGCGGTAAATGTTTAGTGCAGTTTGCTTGGGATATTTTTAAAAAATAATTTGGTGGATTTCAGTTTTCTTCTTGTCCATTCAGATATACACGATTTTAAGTCTGTGCTGCTGACACCCATGAAGAAGTGGGCATTGTTTAGACACTTCTTGGTGAATAGCCAGGAACCTTCTACTTTTGCACATCCAGATTCCAGCACCTCAGCACACAAATGACTTTATTGTGATTTTGTTGTATTTGTTTTCATCTGCAGCAACTGGGGTTTAAAAATAGTGTAAAGGGTCCTAGTAAAAATAAATAATGGCCTAAAAGGCCGATTACTGTAGAATCAGCAGATAAAATTCCAAACATGAGATTGTCGGCAGCCTAATGGTACTTGAGGTTGAGAAAATAAGTCTCTTTAGAAGGTCTCATTTAAGTCTGTTTGTTCACTGCAGTTCAAAATTGAGGATGAATTTAATTAACTAGCATTTAGCCACCTTCCCTTGCCTTTGAAGGAAAAGCCTCTTGTTCTCAACCTGAACTCTTTTAAGAAAAATCCTATATAAAAAACCAGGTCATTAAGATACATGTGATACGGTGGCATCAGATGTTCTCTTTGTAGCTGTAACCAAGCGAAACACACTTCTCATGGTGGGTTGGACAATAATAGTGTTAAAGAGGGTCAGGAGCTGCTGGTTTCTACCGTTTGTTCTCAGTGCCCTTGGTTTCATTTTTTCCTTTTTTTTCAACCCTAAGAAGGGGGCATCATTTTGGAAAGCGTGGCCTGTGAAGTGGTAGAAGGCAGTGATGCAGCAGTAGAGAGAGCCTCCACTCGATGCCTGAAATCCAGCCCACTGTCGCTCTGACCCACAGCAATAGTGCAAGTTACCTTCACCAGCATTTGTACAGAGCAGGGAATTCTGGTTTTCGCCAATTGATAGCATGGTGTGTATGAGGATATTCAACCCTACAGACAGCTGCGGGACTCTGTATCCATGGCTAATTTCCATCACAAAACGGGTAGAAACCTTTTCACTGCTTCAGGGTTCTCATCTGTGTGTCATCTTATGGCTCCATTTCTATAAGAGTCTCTGTAATTTTGATACATGCTGTATTTTCTTTCAATGATTTAAGTTTAAAAGGCTTGGGTTCTGTTCAGCAAATTGGCCATACTGCCATTGTACCCCTTCCCTTCAGTATGATTTAACGTGCAGCTCAGTCATTAGACTTTCATTGTCTACCCAGTCAATACACATCTTCACTGTTTGAAAGGTGTTACAGCAGTTGCAGAATCTTCATGAACCTGAAGATTATTTCTTGTGAATTTGAATGCAAAGGTACTGTCATTCATAGTGTTTATATGAAAAAATACCAGGAATCTTCACTTTTGCTACCTTGATATAGCATTGGGCTATTGTGTTAACAACATTGAAAAACATCAATTTATTAAAAAATACTTTTATAAGAAGAAAAAAAGACAGGAGAGGAGTTTGCTAATATATCATCTGCATCATTGTACATAGTGTGGTCAAAGAAACTATAAATCAAAAGAGGTGATCATGAGTATTTAAAAAATTCCTCACTTAACATCAATTTATAAAAAATACTTTTATAAGAAGAAAAAAAGACAGGAGAGGAGTTTGCTAATATATCATCTGCATCATTGTACATAGTGTGGTCAAAGAAACTATAAATCAAAAGAGGTGATCATGAGTATTTAAAAAATTCCTCACTTTGTTCTATGCTTTTGGCTTTCCTCAGATTAGAAAAACTCTATTCTTTTCATAGGCATTTCCTTCTCCCCAAATGGAGGTAAAATTTTAAATGGAAAAGTGCTTTCAAAATGTAATAATTACCTCCCTTCGCTTGGGTACATATTACATGAAGTTTATATTTCTAGAAAATGAGGTCTATACCCTTACAGGGGCTCAATTAAGCCTCTGAATTATTACTATTCACTTAATCTATTAATGTGTGATGGTCCATCATAAATTTTAATTCCCTAAGTAAGTCAAGAACAAGCTGTCTGTGACATCTGTTTATCTGGCAATCAGTTGCCAGAATCAACTTGGTAGATCTGCCTTGCTGGAAAGGTTTCCTCTTTCTTCCTGGCTGTGCCACACCTGTCTCTCCCAAAACTGTGCATGCCCTTTAAGAGGCTGATTTTCCTAGACAGAGCAGGGACAAGGGTCCTTAAGGAGTCAGCTTCTTCTGCTGGAATAGCCAAAGCATGTAAGATCGTGATCTGGCCTAGGATAGATAATGAGCCACCTGAGGGTGGAGATTTCAGCTCATCTCCAGACCGCTAGTACAATACCCCTGGTAGACTCGAAAATGTTTGTGGAATAAATAAAAATTAAACAGACCCACAATCAAATCCAGAATTTAGATAGCTTCAATTCTACACTAAGGCAATACATATTAATAAAAATACAGACATGCAAAAATCAAACATGCACACATACAATTTAACACCCATCTTTAGAGTCGTTGAAAACGTAGTCGAAGTGGTAGTTGCTCAGCTGTGTCTGATTCTTTGTGACCCTATAGACTATAGCCCGCCAGGCTCCTCTGTCCACAGAATTCTCTAGGCAAGAATACTGGAGTGGGTAGCCATTCCCTCCTCTAGAGTATCTTTCCAACCCAAGGATCATACCCAGGTCTCCTGCATTGCAGGCAGATTCTTTACCATCTGAGGCACCTAGGACCCAAACACAGTTTATGAATAAAAAAAAAAAAAAAAAACAAAAAAGGGACAAGCCTGGAAGAGCCAGTAGAGGGCACCACACACCAAATATAGTCAAAATTCAGCTGCAGAAATTCAGCACATGTTCTACAATGCTGGTCTGAGTGTTCTAAATAGACATAGAGACTGTTCCTCTGGGCCTGTGCTCTACAGGTACCTGAATTTCTATTTTGGCTTAATTGTGGATATAAATTTCCCTGTTTGCCTCATTTCACTAGATTTCATTTTTAAAGATGATTTTTGAAGGATGAATCAAGAAAGAGCTTATATTGGTATATTTCAAAACCAAGATACAAAATTGTAGGTGGAATTACAAGAGAAACATCAATATTTCTTAAAAAGTCAAATTATGAAAATAAAATGGAAAGAAAAATCCCAAAACATGAACAATGATTCTTTTTGTGATGACTTTTCATATGCACATAGACATAGATATTTACTCTTCTATCCTATCCAAATTTCTTGAGCACTTCTATCATGTAAAACATAAATTTTATACAAGATAAAATATGTATTAATTAGTGTTTTTAATAAAATTTCTCCCTAGCCAAATACTGTATTTCATTCTCATTGTAGATTTAGTTACTGTTGAGGGTAGGAAAAGAAGCAGCTATTTTCCACTGAAGTCAGTAGTCTTCAAGCCTGGCTTTACTCTAGAATAATCTGGGTACTTTTAATAAATTCCATAATCCAGGCCTCACTTTGAAGATTCTGATTTAATGATGAATCTAAAACTGTTATCATTGTTTATTTTCAAGCCACTTATAAAAGATGATATCAGAATCAGTTTACTGTTTCAGTAACTTGTATTTCTCAAGGAGATGCTGAGTCTAGGAAAAAAACTTTATAGATTGAATATCCACACATTAACTAATCGATCTCTATGTGTGAAACTGTATAACAACTACACCCTGAATCAGGGCTGGTACAACACATACACATCTTTCAGCTCTAAAATCTGGCTTGGTTCCAGTATTCCCTCTAACTACCCTGCAGCCCTTGGGAGGTAATTAGCTAATGACGTACAGAGCTTTTAAACTGAAACATGTTGTATAATGCTAAACACAGGAAGCACACAAAGGATTCCACTGTCTGCCAATACTTTTCAACCAGAAACAGTTGATGTATCTTTCAGAAAGTTTCTCTTGCAACTGAAACATTCCTAATCTGTTTCTAAACAAAAGGAGTTCTTTTTTCAAAAGTGCCTTTCCTACAAATCAAAGACCTGAGAAAATTACCCCTTTGCTCTCTCAGAAGTAAGGTTCCTGCTTCAACAAAACATGATACAATAGTATGGTTTGTGTGAATGATGTTTAGGCAGTTGATAGGTTTGTTTGGCTCATTGAAGGCAAAAGGAATCATACCAGGTAATCTAGTATTAGTCCTGACACCACCCTACACACTGTCTTTGGTTTTAAATAAATAATTTGTGCACATGATAATCAGGTAGTATAAAAAAAATTCCGGTGAAAAACTACAGCCTTTTCTTTTCTTGCTTCAGTTCAGTTCAGTTCAGTTGCTCAGTCGTGTCCGACTCTTTGCGACCCCATGAATCGCAGCACGCCAGGCCTCTCTGTCCATCACCAACTCCTAGAGTTCACTCAGATTCATGTCCATCGAGTTGGTGATGCCATCCAGCCATCTAATCCTCTGTCATCCCCTTTTCCTCCTGCCCCCAATCCCTCCCAGCATCAGAGTCTTTTCCAACGAGTCAGCTCTTCCCATGAGGTGGCCAAAGTACTGGAGTTTCAGCTTTAGCATCATTCCCTCCAAAGAACACCCAGGACCGATCTCCCTCAGAATGGACTGGTTGGATCTCCTTGCAATCCAAGGGACTCTCAGGAGTCTTCTCCAACACCACAGCTCAAAAGCATCAGTTCTTTGGCACTCAGCTTTCTTCACAGTCCAACTCTCACATCCATACATGACCATAGGAAAAACCATAGCCTAGACTAGACGGACCTTTATTGGCAAAGTAATGTCTCTGCTTTTCAATATGCTATCTAGGTTGGTGATAACTTTTCTTCCAAGGAGCAAGCGTCTTTTAATTTCATGGCTGCAGTCACCACCTGCAGTGATTTTGTTAGTTTCAATTCTCTCTACAGAAGAAAACTGGTTTTACCTGCAGTTAGATCACTCAGTCCTTACTTTTGCTGCATTCTTTCTCTCTTTTGGATTACCAACTTTGTGTGTGTGTGTCCAACTCTTTGCGACCCTGTGGACTGTAGCCTGCAGGCTCCTCTGTCCTTGGGATCCTCCAGTCCAGAATACTGGAGTGGGTTGCCATGCCCTTCTTCTGGGGATCTTCCCAACCCAGGGATCAAATCCATGTCTCCTGTGTATCCTGCACTGACAGGCGGATTCTTTACTTCTGAACAACGAGGAAGGCCACCAACTTGTGTCAGTATCAATCAATTTCACAGTATGAAAATAAGCATGTATCTTATACTACTCTTCTCTTCACAATGTTTAACAACAGTGATAGTGTTTTATATCCTCTACTGGAACTAAATGTTTACATTTTTAAACAAAGACTCAAATTTCTATTTTTTATAATGTATCTATGGATTTCCTCTGTTACCATCACTTCATGGCAAATAGATGGAGAAACAATGGAGACAGTGACAGACTTTATTTTCTTGGGCCCCAAAATCACTGCAGCCATGAAATTAAAAGATGCTTGCTCTTTGGAAGAAAAGCTATGCAAACCTAGACAGCATATTAAAAAGCAGAACCATCATTTTGCTGACAAAGTTCCATATGGTCAAAGCTATAGCTTTTCCAGTAGTCATGTACAGATATGAGAATTGGACCATAAGGAAGCCTGAGCACCAAAGAACCGATGCTTTCAAACTGTGGTGTGATTCTTGAGAGTCTCTTCAGTTCAGTCGCTCAGTCGTGTCCAAATCTTTGCGACCCCATGAATCGCAGCATGCCGGACCTCCCTGTTCATCACCATCTCTCGGAGTTCACTCAGACTCACATCCATCGAGTCTGTGATGCCATCCAGCCATCTCATCCTCGGTCGTCGCCTTCTCCTCCTGCCCCCAATCCCTCCCAGCATCAGAGTCTTTTCCAAAGAGTCAACTCTTTGCATGAGGTGGCCAAAGTACTGGAGCTTCAGCTTCAGCATTATTCCTTCCAGATAAATCCCAGGGTTGATCTCCTTCAGAATGGACTGGTTGGATCTCTTTGCAGTCCAAGGGACTCTCAGGAGTCTTCTCCAACACCACAGTTCAAAAGCATCAGAAAATCAAACCAGTCAATCCTAAAGGAAATCAACCCTGAATATTCATTGGAAGGACTTATCCTGAAGCTGAAGCTCCAATACTCTGTACACCTGATTGAAGAGCCAAATTATTGGAAAAGACTGACTCTGGGAAAGATTGAAGGCAAGAGGAGAAGCAGGCAACAGAGGATGAGATGGTTGGATGACATCACTGACTCAATGGACATTAGTTTGAGCAAACTCTGGGAGACAGTGACGGACAGAGAAGCCTGGCATGCTGCAGTCCTTGAGGTTGCAAACAGTTGGCCATGACTGAGCAACTGAACAGCAATAATGAAATGGATTTCCTCTATAAAAAATGCAGGTACTAGACTTCTCTGGTGGTCCAGTGGCTAACAATCCACTTGCCAATGAGGGGCCATGGGTTCAATCCCTGATCCAGGAGGATTCTATATGCCACAGGGCAGCTAAGCCCGTGCAATGCACTACTGAAGCCTGTGCTCCGCAGCAAGAGAAGCTACCACAGTGAGAAGCTTGTGCACCACAAGGAAGAGTAGCCCCTGCTTGCTGCAGCTGGAAAAAGCCTGTGCACAGCGACAAAGATCCAGGCAGCCGAAGGTAAAGAATTTCTTAATGCAGGTATTGATCCTCCATCCCGTTCCTCCATTTTTCTTCTCCTTTTTATTTTTGTCAGCAACGCTTTACCACTAACAAAACTGTTAATGTTTATAGTCTTTACTTCCAACACAAAAAATTCTTTCCTATTTTATCTATAGGTTGACTTTAGAAGTTAATAGTCTATATTCTTCCTTTCCAAGGGGACAGCATGAAAGAGTGGGGGCAAGGGGAAATTTTACATTGGAGAAACCTGGCCAACATTACCTCAAACAGGTTATCAAGGTCAGTAATAGTGATGTCATGTTGATAGTATATACCGTTGATTTGATGTGACAAAAATGGCATTGACCTTTGTGGTCTTCACTCAAAGCCCATAACCCCAGTCTAATCGTAAGAAGAACACCACACAAATCCCAAATGAGGGACACTGTACAGAATACCTGTCCAGTATTTTTCAAACTTGTCAAGGTCATCGAGAATAAGGAAAGTCTGAGAGACTATTACAGCCACGAGGAGCCTAAGGAGACTTGATGCCTAAATGTAATGTGGTATCCTAGATTGGATCTTGGAACAGAAGAAGATGTTAGATCAAAACTAAAGAAATCTGCACAAGATATGGATTTTAGTTAATGATAATGTATCAATACTCATTTATTAATTGTTAACAAATTGATGGTATATAAGATGTTGATAATAGGGGAACTCTGAAGTGTCTTTACAATTTTTCTATAAATCTAAAACTGTTCTGAAAAATAAATTTTATTAAAATATAATAAACAATGGAAGCAAGCCAATATACTGCATGCATTTTACTGTACTCAATATAAACACTGTTCAATGTTAATATGCTAGGATGATATTTTCCATGGACCCAATGCTATAACCCTTGGGTCTCTCAAATGAAGCTTATTTCCAGCATCAAGGGCAAATAGATTGCTTTTTCTTACAGTCTATCAACTGCTTAGATTCATGCCTAGTTGCAATTTACTTCATATGTGGTCTTGACTTTGTTGTTCTGAATTTCCTTATCTCTCAAGTTTCTAATTGTCATTTTATCTTATATATTCTAGACTGGGATTTTCAGCCAATTCAACCATTAATCTTCCCCCTTTCTCTTTTTATCTTTTAGAAATTTGTTGAAATCTCCAATCCATGAGTTTCTACTGATTTTAAACACCTACTTTGGGGTAGTACTTTTTACTTTTATTTCAGCAGAGTAATGGCGGGAAGTAGGTACATATAGGCTTACTCTCCTGTCTTTAGAAAGAAACTTACATTTCATACACTTTCATCAATCCTTACGAAGAGCATACTAGTTAAGCTCTGGCTCAAAGAAATGAAAAGCATATGGAATGGTACTCTGGCCAATATGCAGTCCTTTAGAAGAATAAGTAACCTTCCCTTCACAAGGTATTTCTAGAAGAATATTGCTACGATCAATCCAGTCCTCTTATATTTGTTTTTAAAGAAACATGTGACTGTAGGAAAATGAGTTCTTTTAAAAGAAGGATGCTAGGGTCTTTTTTTTAGAAGACCCCTCGAAAAAGCACATGCTGCTTTGCATTGTCTTAAATGGGGCAAGCATTACCAAAAGAATTACAGAAGAGACTCACAGTGGTCAAATCTTGAAAGGCATTGGAGATCATCTAGCTCCAATCCAAACCCCTGCTTTTTCAGATGAGAACAAGGAAGCCTAATGAAGTTCAGGTACTTATCCAAGGTCACTCAGCTAATAAATAGAAGCAACAAGACTAGAAAATCAGTAAGTCTAATCCAAGGAGCTTTCTGACACACCCCTTACCCTGAGTCATGAATAGCTGTTTTCCGATTGTTTCTCTACAGTCTCCCCACCTCCAACCACATCCTTTCAGGAACTCTAAAAAGAAGTACAGGGAGAAGGGCAGGATGGAGTGGGAGGAGAAGAGGATTATAGCTGGGAAGGGGACCTGTTCCTACTTTTTTCCCAGAAATCTACTTGCTCTGGCTGGGATCAGTGAACAAAACTCTGGGTATATGTTCTTCCCCCTCCACCTCTTTCCTTACCCCAGAACTGCCTGGGAGAAGGTACGGATGGCATGATCTGGCTCTAACTGTTTCAACAAAATATGTGCTGTAGGCCTGAGAATGAATGATCACTCTCACCGAGGTAATGGATATTCTGTTTACAGAGTACACCATTCTCCCCAGAGTTTTCTTATTGTCTCTGTTCCTGCTGATATGGATGGCTAAAGGAAGAAAGGTCACAGTGGTATGACATTTAGTTTGGTAATTAACATGAGGTAAAAGGAATTTTTTCATACCCTTTCATTTCTTTGATGTTTTTTGATTCAGGAAACGGGAGAGGAGAAAAAAAATGTTCATAGTACATTTGACTGTTTACTTAGTTTTTAAAGCACAAAGTGCTGAGAAAGAGGTCCTACAGCTGTCTGCGGTAACTCCACTCAGACACTTCCCCCAAGGGCAACTCTTAGAGAAGCTCAGGAGGATGGAACTGGAGAGCCTAATAGCAAAGCCACATTGGGCCCTCAAAAACCGTGACACTGATGTACTATCACCATCCCTCCGAATTCCACAGTGAAAATGCATTGCTCCTTAGGCGGAGCCAGCTCTGCGGGGCACTGAGACCTCACCTCCACACGCCTCCACTGATTCTCATTAACTTATCTGAAAATGAAGAACAACAGCTGTGACTCAGCAAACTCTCTTATTTATGAGCTACGGCCCTCGTCTCCCATAGCAACTTCTCTTTCCTTCCAGATTCTTGTCTTTTGAGCTGTACCTTGCCAGAGACATAGAACGGTCAATACTAGAATCTTCTAATTTTTTTTCCTTAAGAATATTGGCGAATGTGACTTCAAAAATTAAGTTTCTACGTTGAAAAAGTTATTTTTGAGGTTGAAATGAAATATTTGAAAATCTCGAAAGTTTACCCTCAAAACTAATGAATACCAAAATAAGGATGATGACACAGGTCATTGTCATATATAAAAGCTTTTATACGACATTATATAAAAGCTATTTAAAAATAAAGACTATGTTTGAGATGCAATAGCTGGTTATTATAAACCCATAAACAGCATGAACATTAATGTACTATGTGTTAAATATTGGCATTAAAAATATTGGGTGACATATTAGGAAACCAGAGCATAGATTGGGTAGTGAATAATATTAGGGTGCAACAGTTTAGATACACAGTAAAATTAATGTTATTGATGGTGTACAATACATTTCTTAATGCGCAGAAGGAAACACAGAGAATTAATGAAGTGTGGGCGGTAGTCAAGGTATACAGGCACATGTCATCTGGGATTTGGATCTGTAGTAAGTTGAACTTGAATTGTTTCTTCATCTATAAAGAGGGAATGAAAATTATGACCAATTCATAGATTGTGGTTGTATTAAATGAAATAAGCCATTTAGCACAGTGACTGACATAGTAAGTATTCATTATATGTTTTCATTATTGCTCTTGACATACTTTTGTAGGTTACTCGTTGAGGGAAAAAAATAATTCTGATATAAATGTTCATCAGATATCTGATATATTCCTTTTTCCTTGCATTTTTCAATTAAGCCCCTTTTTTAAAAAAAGAATTTAAGATGGCATTTAAAGTTCAGAGTCACTACATGAGGGCACCTAAATACAGCAATGCCTCCACTGATTCTCATTAACTTATCTGAAAATGAAGAACAACAGCTGTGACTCAGCAAACTCTCTTATTTATGAGCTACGGCCCTCGTCTCCCATAGCAACTTCTCTTTCCTTCCAGATTCTTGTCTTTTGAGCTGTACCTTGCCAGAGACATAGAACGGTCAATACTAGAATCTTCTAATTTTTTTTCCTTAAGAATATTGGCGAATGTGACTTCAAAAATTAAGTTTCTACGTTGAAAAAGTTATTTTTGAGGTTGAAATGAAATATTTGAAAATCTCGAAAGTTTACCCTCAAAACTAATGAATACCAAAATAAGGATGATGACACAGGTCATTGTCATATATAAAAGCTTTTATACGACATTATATAAAAGCTATTTAAAAATAAAGACTATGTTTGAGATGCAATAGCTGGTTATTATAAACCCATAAACAGCATGAACATTAATGTACTATGTGTTAAATATTGGCATTAAAAATATTGGGTGACATATTAGGAAACCAGAGCATAGATTGGGTAGTGAATAATATTAGGGTGCAACAGTTTAGATACACAGTAAAATTAATGTTATTGATGGTGTACAATACATTTCTTAATGCGCAGAAGGAAACACAGAGAATTAATGAAGTGTGGGCGGTAGTCAAGGTATACAGGCACATGTCATCTGGGATTTGGATCTGTAGTAAGTTGAACTTGAATTGTTTCTTCATCTATAAAGAGGGAATGAAAATTATGACCAATTCATAGAGTTGTGGTTGTATTAAATGAAATAAGCCATTTAGCACAGTGACTGACATAGTAAGTATTCATTATATGTTTTCATTATTGCTCTTGACATACTTTTGTAGGTTACTCGTTGAGGGAAAAAAATAATTCTGATATAAATGTTCATCAGATATCTGATATATTCCTTTTTCCTTGCATTTTTCAATTAAGCCCCTTTTTTAAAAAAAGAATTTAAGATGGCATTTAAAGTTCAGAGTCACTACATGAGGGCACCTAAATACAGCAAATTCTGTTACCCAAAGCAGTAAGAAAAAGGGGTGTTTTGATTAATATAATACTCTAATTAACTTAGTTAACCATTTCCAAGAAATTGAAATATTGTATGCACTCAGTACCAAAAACAACACTAACCACTAATTTCTCTCACTCTCTCTCTGATGTTAAAAAAATAATTTGTAATTTGTGAACTTTATGTAAAGTTAAAAACTTTTGCTCTTGGAAAACACCATTAAGAAAATTTGAAAAGGCAAGCCAAAAGGTGGGAGTAAAAAAATTTCTGAAGCACACATCTAACAAAGGACATGTATTTAGAATATACAAGTAACTCTAACAGTGAAGTAAGAAGATAATCTAGTTATTTTAAATGGGCAACATATTTCAAGAGTTGTAACATAAAATAAGATCTATAAATGATTAATGTTTGTGAAAAGATACTCAAAACCATTAGAAACCAGAGAAACGCAAATCAAGACCATAATGATATACTATGATACTTCCAGTAGAAGTAGAATGGCTAAAATTAGAAAAAATAACATGTCAAATATAGGCAAAAATATAGGTAGCTGAAACTCTACCACACTGCTGGTAAGAATGTAAAATGGTACAACCACTTTGAAAAAGTTTGCAGGTTTTTTTTTTATAAAGCTCATACCCTAAAAAATGAAAACAAATGTCTACACTAGGGCTTTTACATAGTGCATATAACTTTGTTTATCATATCCAAACGTTGGAAGCAATTTGTTCATCAGCAAATGAATGGATAAGCAGATTGTGGTATAGTCATAAAATGAAATAATCCTCAGCAATATAAAGAAAAGGACTCATGATGCAGGCAACCACATGAATGAAACTCAAAACTACTATGCTAAGTGAAAGAAACCAGATTCAAAAACATACATAGTACACAAGCCCATCTCTATGAAACTCTAGAAAATATAAGCTAATCTATAGCAACAGAAGGCAGAGCCACAGTTGCCCAGAGCCAGTGGTAGAGGTGGAATGTCGGGAAGTTTTTTGAGATGATAATACAAGTGCTCTATAGTTTGATTGTAGTTTTGGTTACGTAGGTGGATTCTTTCATAAAAATTCATGGAATTGTCCACTTTTAATGAGTCTATTGTATACAAACTGTATTTCAATAAAGTTAATTTTAGAAAGAAATGTTAACATAGTTATCTCTAAAAAATAATCAGAGAACTACTAAGAGGTCATTGCAGAATTTATAATCACAAAGAAAAGGAAGAAACTAAACATTAATCAACAGATATTTAGTAAAGTCAAATGAAATGATAGAATAGGAACTGTGCAAGCATTAAAATATTGAGATAGTGCTATTTTTGATATGGACATTTATGACTAAATGTGAAAAGGTAGGCTGCTTAACTGTATGCAGAGTATGGTCTAATTTACATAAATATATTCTATATACACACGTGTATTTGTATGTACGAAAATTCCTAGGGAGTTACACTATTGAGTGTTTTACTAGGAGGTTAACTATGGAATGAGACATTTACAAAGGGATTTTCCACTTTCCCATTTTTCAATGTTGAATGTTTATAGTAAGCTAGTTTTACATGCATAATCAGCAGAAACAATAGTGATACTTTCACTGGGAAAAGCAAAAGGCATTTGGGGATGGCCTGGAACTTTCAGGGCATCACTATGAACACCAATCATATTGTCTCCTCCAAGTAAGGAAATGCTGTCTAAAGGGGGATTTCTAGTTAACCGGATACCAATAAGCATGGATTTTACTATATGTTTAGGAAGCAAAATATTCTGCCCTGTTCTTCCACCAATAAGCCAAATAAAACATGTCATTGAAATTGTGGAAGGGAAAATATGATGACCAAACTTGGCAAAGTAAAAGGTTTCCATCCTAATCACTTTCCTATTGCTCCAAAGGAATCAATCAGCTATGAGAGCCTCTGCCTCTGCCACCCTTCATGATGACTCACTCTGACAGCAAAACTGGAAAAGAGCTGAACACTGAGGCACAACTTTCTCTGCCGATCCTTGGACTCCTCTTGAGAAAACGAACATTTTAACAACTCTAAATGCTCAGACAACACATCCAACATCCCCCTTATATAACAGACAATGTCACGGCAATCCCAAAAAACACAGCTCAGCATAGCAGCGTTCTCAGAACAGGATTTTAAAACCCTCCCGTCTTCATGTGTCTTCTCAGCTCTGCAATTAAATATATTCTTGCTGCTCCCCACAGTTCCCCAAGTCTAGACACTATAATTATCATGACAATTTCTCCAATGTCCTAATTAACGGAGAACGAAAAACCTGGAAGAAGAAAGCCAGGACCCCAGGACTTCGATTCAGCAGTCATACCCCAATGCCAGTGTGGGAATTAGTCGAGTAGAGAACAGAATGATTCTTCTATTCTCTTCCATATCTCCCCTTGATTATCCTCCCTGTATTCTTCTCGAAAGAGCATGTCAAAACTTTGCTTCTGCTTTGCTGCCCCCCTGTATAATCTTCCTACTCCCCGTGGCTTTGCACATACTACAGAATTCCACTGGACCAAAACATTCCACTTTGAGGTATGTTTTGGAAAATTGTCTTTAGGACTATCTTATGTGTTTTTTTTCAGTCTGCTTCAGGACATTTCTTTCTTGATAACCTAAAGGTGAGCAACCTGAGCCGACTCAGTAGGGCCCCCCAGTGTCGAATCTAGAACAGAAGGCCCAAGAAAAGAGGCCTCTGTGCAGCCACTCTTGCCCTCTCCTCCTGTGCTACAGCAGGGCACCTGGTGAGCTCAGCGGCAGACTGCTGTCCTTGGCCCAGCGCCCCGCCCCTCACTCAGCTACCTCCGCAGTGAGTCAGGGAGTTCCAGGAGTGTCCTCATGAGGCTCTGCCAAGGTCAGGGCCATGTTTCACACAAAGAGCCTGATATTTGCCCACAGCCACAGGATGTTTAGTTAGGAGCCGAAATTCCCACCTTTTCAGTTTTGTTGCCTGAATTGTCCAGCCCTTCTAGGCAACTCACACCCAATATCTCATTACTTCTGCCTACTCACTGCCACCTTTATCTTTCAACTCTCTTTTTTTTTTTCCATTTTATTTATTTTTACTTATCCTTGTATTATGTTTTGGGCTTCCCTGGTGGCTCAGTGGTAAAGAATCTGCCAGTAATGCAAGAGACACTGGTTCAACCCATGGGTCAGGAAGATCCCCTGAAGGAGGACATGGCAACCCACTCCAGTATTCTTGACTGGAAAATCCCATGGACAGAGGAGCCTGGAGGGCTATAGTCCATGGGGTCACAAAGAGTTAGACAGGACAGAAGTGACTGAGCACTCACATATGCGTGTTTTGTTTTGTCTTTTTTTAAACATTTTATGTTGTTTTGGGATATAGCCGATTAACAATGTTATGATAGTTTCAGGTGAACAGCAAGTGACTCAGCCATAAGTAAACACGTATCCGTTCTTCCCCAAACTCCCCTCCAATACAGGCTGAAGCAGAACATCGAGCAGATCAACTTTTTTTCTAAAAAAAGGTTCCTGTCTACTTTTCTCTTTGTCTTTAAAGAAAGGTAAAGAGGTTAGTGGTAAAAAGGCAGCCATCAGTAGAGGGGAGGAGAGGTTCTGAACATGTAGAAGAAGAGGGTTCCTGTGCTCTCGGTTACTCGTTTTACACACATGCACGCATGTGAGCACACACACACAAACACACCCATGAGGCACCCAGAGCCTTATATTTACAAAGCCTGTTCACCTACACATTATCCTGGTTAAGCCTCCCCACAACCCTGTGAAATAGGTTTCAGTATTATCCTGTTTACAGATAAGGAAACTTGAGTACTGCTGGTCTGGCTAAGTGTCACATGATGAGACTGGACTCAGTCTAAATGCAAGTCCCAGAGTCTATGCTAGCTAACACATGATTCTGGTATAAACTACCCTGTCCATAGTCCCCCTGGATCGGGCAGATTGCATTAGGCTGGTGTCTGTGCAGCAGTAGCCACTGAGAAGACTGAGGTGGGCACCTGGCCTGAGGCAGCTTGTCCATTAGCTGCCCAATGGCTTGTGACAATGCCTTTGGCAAAGAACTCTACCCGAAGGGGCGATGTCAATGAGCAAAGTCATTTGGACTGCTCTTTCTGGCATTTGGATTGAGGAATTGGCCTGTTAATAAAGAGAGAAAAATAGAGCAGACATATCTTGGAAGAAAGGCAGAGAAATCACGAGAGATGGATGGGACAAATCATGAGAGAGACAAAAAGAACGGCCAGTTCCTGTAGCTGACTCGACCCTTGATCAGCTTTCTGATTCCAGTTTCACATACGTGATAAATCCTCTCTTTCCAAGTTGGCCTCCATGTTTCTCTGCTCCTTGAAACCAAGGGAGCCTTTCCACTTTGCACCCTGCACTGATCTTTGCTGTCTTATCCCAAAGCAGTGGCCCCTTTCAGGTACCCAAAAGGAGGAGAAGAGGGGAAAGTGGGTCCTTTAAATCCCCCTATTGAAGGTTGCTGTCCTTATTTCCAGACTGTCTGCTGTTCACAAGTCCAGGATCTGACCATACAAATAAACTCAGTTCACTGCAGTCTCTCCGGTCCAGCTGATGAGGCAGGCAACACACACAACAGATACTGAATCCAGGCTAGTCTGGTTCTTTGAAGATCACCTTCACAGAGATCGACATTTCTGAATCAGAGACAGTAATCTATGATAAGGTCGATATGTAGCTTTGATGTACAAACTCTGGGATTGTATTCCAGCAGGCAAATAAAGGGCAGATTTTTTCCATGAAGACAATCTTTTTGAAATTTTACTGCAGAGGAATGAGAGTGCCTTAAAAAATGTGCTTTGCAAATGGCTCCCTGTAATTAAAAGATGTAATATTTGGACAAAGGGAGATATCTGGAGGAGTTTTCTATCTTAAAGAAAGACCTCCCTCAGAAGGATATGATTCCCACTTCTGGAGATCTTACTAAAGGAAGTATAATCTGATGCAATACCTAAAACTTGTTTTGGTACTCTCACCTTTTTATCTTCTTCACTTTTTTTTTTCTACTTTTCTTTCAGCTATTATTTTTTAAAGTTAATCTGCATCATCTTTATTGTGTTCAGACTTCGAGGTGGAGGCACTCCCTGAATACTTTTTACCTGTTTTAACCTGAAGCCCTGGAATACCAGAGCCCCGGGTGCTTAAATTAAGACATTTCAAAAGACAGCTGGCTCTGCATTCCCAAATACCATAATCTAAACAAATATAATTTCAGCTTGAATCAGAGCTTAAGCACATTGCAGGGATGTGGTTAGTAGCACAATAAACAGGAAAAATACCTGAAACACCTTAGTCTGAGAGAGTCCCTAGCCTCTCAGAACAGTTAAGTTAGGGCACCGGCAGGGCCAATATAGCAGCCTGACATGAGCTATGAGAGGAAGCAGTCTCTTACTTTACAAGTCTGCATCCCTAGCA
Source organism: Madoqua kirkii (assembly GCA_006408675.1). NCBI lineage: Eukaryota > Metazoa > Chordata > Mammalia > Artiodactyla > Bovidae > Madoqua > Madoqua kirkii. The sequence continues at coordinate 6,601 of SJYC01052852.1, read as the reverse complement.
AGTGACTGGGATTTCCCAGGTGGCTCAGATGGTAAAGAATTCACCTGCAATGCAGGAGACCTCTGTTCAGTCCCTGGATTGGGAAGTTTCCTTTCTGAAAGGAATGGCAACCCACTCCAGTGTTCTTGCCTGGAGAATTCCAAGAACAGAGGAGCCTGGCAGGCTACAGTCCATGGAGCTGCAAAGAGCTAGACACAACTAAGTGACTAACACAAGTACAAGGAAGTGACTGGAGGTTTCCAGGTGGCACTAGTGGGAAAAAACCCACCTGCCAATGCAGGAGACACAGGAGAGGAAGGTTCAGTCCCTGGGTTGGAAAGATTCCCTGGAGAAGGGCATGGCAACTCACTCCAGTATTCCTGCCTGGAGAATCCCATGGACAAAAGAACCTGGCTGGCTATAGTCTGGCAGAGTCAGACACAATTGAAGTGACTTAGTAGGCACACATGAAACAGATGACTTTCCTCCCTATACTCACAAGATTGCTGCTTTACTTCCAGTTTGTTCATTTTGATTCAAGGCAAGAAAGAAGAAGACATGGGGAAAGGGGGAAAAAAAAAAAACAATCTGTCCCTTTTAAAATGTTCTTCAGGAAAGCCCACCCAGTAATATCTGCTTATTGGCCAGAACTGGACCATGTGACCAACCATTCCTGCAAAGGAGTCTGGGTAAAAACATATTGTGATTTTTATGGCGTTAGTAGTAGAAGGCAATAAGGAAAGAGGCTTTGGATAAGCCAACCTGCAGTGTCTTCCACAGAGCAGCAGGAACGAGGAAGTGCTCTAAATCACCCACTGAGATAGGAGATTTTCAGGCTTATCCTCTCACACGTACAAGTCCCATTCTAGATGAGACAGTGTCGAAACGACTCTCCAGTTAGTGCTCAGAGTTCTAGCAAACAATTTGTTTATGACCAGACAGAAAATATGCCTTCAGAGAAAGAATCTACAAGGAAGAAGGCATTATCTGAACTGGAGAGGGCCTGACTGAAGAGAGCTTTGCAAACCTGTGCTCAGATGACTGCTACCTGATTCTTCAAGTCTCAGTAAGTGTAGCTATTTCTCCAGAGGCCTACCCTAATTTCTTATACTAAATCATATTATTTAGATTTTTCTAAATGATCCCAGGTAACCCTGAAGTTATCTCTCATAGTATCTTTCTCTCTCATTTGCAAGGCTTGTTTGAGACCTTTTCCCACTAGACATGAAGTTTTAAGAGGGTAAAGTCCATATCTCTCTTGTTTGCCAATATTTCCTAAGCACTGAGCACAATGTCCGGCATGCAACAAGTGCTCAATAAAATTGTATTGAATGAAATTAAACTGATCTGGCTCTCCAACAAATATTATGCTCCTTCATAAGTTATCACATTTATGAGTATATAGTTATTTGTGTGGTTATCTGTTTAAAATTTGTTTTCCTCACTAAACGATTAGCCCCATGGGAGCAGGGAATGAGTCAGTTTGGTTCACTGATATGTTGCCAGCATCTTTTATACTACCTGATATATAGGTGTGGGTTTGGATGTTTAATAAATTGTTGAATGAACAATTAGTTTTGTTAAGAAAGGTAATTCTCTGACTCTCAGTTTCTTAATCTGTAATGATAACCCCTGTAAATTACCATGATGATTAATGGTATCTACAGATAACAGCATGATATCTGTAGAACTCAAAAGTAATCATTCCTTTCCTCCCCATTTTGAATCCATAGAATGAATCTCTGGGGTTTGCCAGAAGGATGAAAAAGTAGAACAGGGAATTCAAGGAACTTAACTGGGATTTGGGCCCAGTGACTTTAATCTACAAAAGGTCGGTGACAGAAATAAGGAGGTGTATTAGTTTGCTAGGACTACCTACCATAGACTGGGTGACTTAAATGCAGAAATGTATTTTCTCACAGTTCTAGAGGTTAGAATTCCAAGATCAAGGTGTCAGCAGCATTTGTTTCTTCTGAAGCTTCTCTCCTTGGCCTTTCTGTCTTCACATAGTTTTCACTCTGTGCATGTCTGTGACCTAACCTCCTCTTCTCACAGGACACCAGTTATATTCAACTAGGGCTCCACTCCAGTACTCTTGCCTGGCAAATCCTGTGGAGAGAGGAGCCTGGTAGGCTGCAGTCCATGGGGTCGCTAGGAGTCGGACACAACTAAGCAACTTCACTTTCACTTTTCGCTTTCATGCTTTGGAGAAGGAAACGGCAACCCACTCCAGTGTTCTTGCCTGGAGAATCCCAGGGACGGGGGAGCCTGGTGGGCTGCTGTCTATGGGGTTGCACAGAGTCGGACACTACTGAAGCGACTTAGCAGCAGCAGCAGCAGCAGGGCTTACCTCAGTGACCTCATTTAACTTTAATTATCAGTTCTAAGACCCTGTATGAAAGCACATTCACATTCTGAGGTACTAAGGCTTTGGGCTGTAACATATGTATTTTGGGAGGACACAATTAGTCCATTACAGGGGACACTGGAAAATCTGCTACCACTCTTCTCTCAGTTCAAAAAATATGTTAGGCACAACCCTCTGATGGAGGTTGTTGGTGGTGGTTAGTTGCTAAGTTGTACCCAACTCTTGGGACCCTGTGGACTCTAGCCTGCCAGGCTCCTCTGTCCATGGGATTTTCTAGGTAAGACTATGTAATGGGTTGCCATTTCCTTCTCCGGAGGATCCTCCTGACCCAGGGATTGAATCTGAGTCTCCTGCATTAGCAGGCAGATTCTTTACCTCTGAGCCACCAGGGAAGCGCTCTGGTGAAGGATAATAAGCTTTAAAATGCAAGCAGCCTGCTAAAAGAGTGGTCTACTGAGCATTCACACCTTAATATGAATTCCTTCATTAAGTGGAATGGTTTCCTACTAACAATATGAAATCAGTGACACAGGTGAGAGAGGAGGTGCCAGTAATTTTGGTTCATGTGTCTCTACTAGGAAGAGCAGAACTGGGTGGGAAGGGCAGAGCTGGGGAGTCCTAGGAACAGTGATAAATAAAACTTATTAGACATATACCATGTGTCATGCTAAGAATTAGTGATGTTAGCCCATTTCTTCTATTTATTCCTGACATTAACTCTGTGAAGCAGATGGATTATTATCATCATCACTTTACAGTGAAGGAAGCTTAAACACAGAATGATGAGGTCAGAACAAGGATCTGAATCCAAGCCTGACTGAGGTCAAAACCTACACTTCTATCTTTAGACTGGGGAAAATTTTCAGCAGGAGAACGTAGGGAATATGAGAAGGGGATTGCCAAGAAAAGGTAAGCGTAAGTACAGCAAAAAACAAAGTTCTCCTGCCTTATGATGTTCCAAAAATAAAAATTATAATTGAATGCATCAATTAGGCCTTTGTACTGGAGGCTGCTTGGGCTGGGAATACAGATGTCAAATGCCCTGTGATTTACCTCCCTGCCCCAAGACACTAGCCCAGCTTCACAGGTGCAACTCTTATCTACGCAGGAAGGGCTGAACTCGCTGGGTGTTTCCCATTTTGGACAGCTTGTGGAAACAAATCCTATACTCAAACTAGTCCATGAGTCAGGACTTTCCCTAGGGCAGTGTTTCTCCACCCATCAGGCCCCACACTTCTTTCTTACAGTAAATATTTTGTAACATGTCCTTTGTGAACATGGAATTAAATTCTTACACGATAAAACTCACCTACACATAATTTCAGAAAAAAAATAACACTCTCTAGGGTGACCAGCAATCCTGATTAGGATTGGGGTTTTCTGGGACACTATATTTTTAGCACTAAGCCCTGTTTATGATATATAGGACAAATAAAAGATGAGGAATTAAAAATAAATTAAGGTGCATTAGAAACCTTTGCCTGGACCATGTTACATTAGAAGACATACTGAAGTCGTCATTTGCTTTCACTTACTTACAGTGAATGAATTGAGAAACAAGAATGCATTTCATATGTCTCTGCTAGGTCAGAAATGCTGGATTTTAAGTCTGCTGATAGGAATATCTGATTTCTTACATATTTGCCCATGACAGTTACAAAGGCAGATTGAGACAGCTGTGTCATTCCAGTGACTCAAATACCATGAGCAGCAAGTATTAGAGTAGCTATTATATTTCTTCTGAAATGATGAACATTTCTTGATAAAGTTCCAAATAAACAGAATCTGATATTCCCTCCATTTAGTTGGTGACTGAATTTCTAGTTGCTTCCCCATATCAATAAATTCTCTGACACCACCTGAGTACCTTGCAATTCAGCTCAATTCTGGCACTAACTGAAGTCAGCACAGACCACACAGGTAAACAGCTCAGTCTGACAACACTGTCCTGACCTCAACTTGAGACACCAGTTGGAAGTATTGGGTCCCAAGGTTGCAATAGAAGGTCCCAAGTTTACCCATACTTCTGTGTGACTTAGTTACAAATCAGAGGTTCTCAAGATCCTTTCCTTGGATTAGATCATCTGCTAGAACTGTTCACAGAATTTAGGAAAATACTTACATTTACTGGTTTACTTTATAATAAAGGATATGATAAAGGATATTGTTGACCATCTAGATGAAGAGATACAGGGCAAGGTGTGTGAGAAGTGGTGTGGAGTATTCCATGCACTCTTGGGGTAACCACTCTATATGGCCCCTTCATGTGTTCACCAACCTAGATGTTCTCCAAACCCTATACATTGGGGATTTTTGTGGAGGTTTAATCACATGTGTCTCATCACTCATTAATTCAATCTCCATTTTCTCTTCCCTTCTCGAAGGATGGGGGATGTGGCCAAAAGTTGTAAGTCTTTCATCATGGCTCGATCTTTCTAGTGACCAGTCACCATCCTGAAACTATCCAGAAGCCCACAAAGAGTCACCCCATTAGAACAAAAGACACTCCTAGGACTTGGGAAATCCTAAGGGATTTGAGAGCTCTGTGTCAGGAATCATCAAGGTCCATGACCAACTATTAGAACCAAGAATGCTCCTAGTGCTTTTATCATTTAGGAAATTACAAGGGTCTTAGGAGCTCTGTGCCAGGAGCTAAAACCAATTATATATTTGCTATTATTTCATGGCTTCATATGCATTTGTAAATAGAATTAAGTGTTAGGTTTGGAGGTTATAAACAGCTTTTCACCACGTGAACCTTGATCTGGTAGGACATTTGAGAATTACCCATGATGAAAGAAGCTTGTCTCTCCTTCTTGGTCCCCACCCACTGAGTATCAGTCCCACCCACTGAGTATCAGTAGAACCCAATCACAAATTTCCAAAAAACCCTAGCTGAGACCACTTCCCTAGGGCATCAGCACAGAGATGAGGTATCCCCAAGTGCTAATAAAACTGATGACCTACATGTTGTCATTCAGTCACTAAGTCATATCCAACTCTTTGTGACCCCAGGAACTGCAGCATGCCAGGCTTCTCTGTCCTTCACTATCTCCTGGAGTTTGTTCAAACCCATGTTCATTGAGTTGGTGATGCCATTCAACTATCTCATCCTCTGTTGCCTCCTTCTCCCCCTGCCCTAAATCTTTCCCAGCATCAGGGTCTTTTCCAATGAGCTGGCTCTTCACATCAGATGGCCAAATAATTGAAGCCTCAGCATCAGTCCTTCCAATGAATATTCAGGGTTGATTTCCTTTAGGATTGACTGTTTGATCTCTTTGCTGTCCAAGGGAGTCTCTAGAGTCTTCTCTAGCACCACAGTTCAAAAACATAGATTCTTTGGTGCTCAGCCTTCTTTATGGTCCAACTCTCACATTCATACATGACTACCAGAAAAACCATAGCCTTGACTAGACAGACCTTTGTCAGAAAAGTGATGTCTCTGCTTTTTAAGATTTGTTTAAGTTTGTCATAGCTTTTCTTCCAAGCAGTGGTGATAACAACTTCCTTGTAGGGTACTGTAATTAATTAATATGAAATAATATATGAAAATATCTAACAAGGTCCATATAATCAAATCAATGAATGGTAATATTGCATCTTTATTATGGTGCTTGTATATCCCAAACCTACCCAATTCTGAGAACCAGTGAGGCTTTCTATTCCCTCTGCCTGGAATGATCTTTCTCAGTCTGTTTCCTTATTACTGAAGTCTTACCTCAGAATGTCTCTTATTGGAGAAGACTTTCATCACCACCAATCTATAGTAACAGATCCCATCCCTTCTTGTACCCTGTCACGTGACCTTGTTTATTTCATTCTCAGTGATGATCACAGTGAAATTACCATGCTCACTTGTTTCTCATCTCTTTCTTCCCAATCGAGTATAAATTTGGTTAGACCAGGGTCTGTCTCACTCACTGCTTCATCACCAATATCTAGAGGAGGGCGAGGCTCAAAGCAAAGCCCTCGGTAAATACTGACTGAATGAGTGAGTGACCAGTGTAATTGTGAAGCTAACACATACATGGCTTCAGGTTGAAACTGATCTAGTTGAAAAGACCTTAGAAGTAGAAGGTAGCCCTCAAATCTTTGGTTTAGCCTCTGGAATCTTCCCTTGATACAGATAAGGCAAGAAAGGAGAGTCCTTCATAGCATGGACAAATTAAGACCTGACCACATCAAATCAACCTATGAGCAGCTGAGCATAAGGAGTATGGTAAACAACTGCTCACATATTAGCCTTGGATACCG
>SJYC01052849.1:0-11028 GCA_006408675.1 Madoqua kirkii | reverse complement strand
AAAAAAAAAAAAAGATCAGTGCAAAGAAATAGAGAAAAACAACAGAATGGGAGAGCCTAGAGATCTCCTCAAAAAAAATTAGAGATACCAAGGGAACATTTCATGCAAAGATGATCTCTATAAATGACAGAAATGGTATGGACTTAACAGAAGCAGAAGATATTAAGAAGAGGTGTCAAGAATACACAGAAGAATACACAGAAGAACTATACAAAAAGATTTTCATGACCAAGATAATCATGATGATGTGATCACTCACCTAGAGCCAGACATCCTGGAATGTGAGGTCAAGTGGGCTTTAAAAAGCATCACTATGAACAAAGCTAGTGGAGGTGATGGAATTCCAGTTGAGCTATTTCAAATCCTGAAAGATGATGCTGTGAAAGTGCTGCACTCAATATGCCAGCACGTTTCAAAAACTCAGCAGTGGCCACAGGTCAGGAAAAGGTCAGTTTTCATTCCAATTCCAAAGAAAGGTAATAGTAAAGAATGCTGAAACTACTGCACAATTGCACTCATTCATCTCACATGCTAGTAAAGTAATGCTCAAAATTCTCCAAGCTAGGCTTTAGCAATACATGAACCGTGAACTTCCAGGTGTTCAAGCTGGTTTTAGAAAAGGCAGAGGAACCAGAGAACAGCTTGCCAAAATCTGCTGGATCATGGGAAAAGCAAGAGTCCCAGAAAAACTTCTATTTCTGCTTTATTGACTATTTGAAAGCCTTTAACTGTGTGGATTATAAGAAAATGTGGAAGATTCTTCAAGAGATGGGAATACCAGACCACCTGACCTGCTTTTTGAGAAATTTGTATGCAGGTAAGTAAGCAACAATTAAAACTGGACATGGAACAGCAGACTGGTGCCAAATAGGAAAAGGAGTACATCAAGGCTGTATATTGTCAACCTGCTTATTCAACTTATATGCAGAGTATATCATAAGGAACACTGGATTGGAAGAAACACAATCTAGAATCAAGATTGCCAGGAGAAGTATCAGTAACCTCAGATCTGCAGATGACACCACCCTTATGACAGTAAGTGAAGAGGAACTAAAAAGGCTCTTGATGAAAGTGAAAGAGGAGAGTGAAAAAGTGGGCTTAAAGCTCAACATTCAGAATACAAAGATCATGGCATCTGGTCCCATCACTTCATAGGAAATAGATGGGGGAACAGTGGAAATAGTGTCAGACTTTATTTTTGGAGGCTTTTAAAACAGTACAGATGGTGACTGCAGCCATGAAGTTAAAAGGCATTCATTCTTTGGAAGAAAAGTTATGACCAACCTAGATAGCATATTCAGAAGCAGAGACATTACTTTGCTGACTAAGGTCCTTCTAGTCAAAGCTATGGTTTTTCCTGTGGTCATGTATGGATGTGAGAGTTGGACTGTGAAAGAAGTTGAGCATCAAAGAGTTGATGCTTTTGAGCTGTGGTGTTGGAGAAGACTCTTGAAAGTCCCTTGGACTGCAAGGAGATCCAACCAGTCCATTCTGAAGGAGATCAGCCCTGGGATTTCTTTGGAAGGGATGATGGTAAAGCTGAAACTCCAGTACTTTGGCCACCTCATGTGAAGAGTTAACACACCTGAAAAGACCTTGATGCTGGGAAGTATTGGGGACAGGAGAAGAAGGGGACGACAGAGGATGAGATGGCTGGATGGCATCACTGTCTCAATGGACGTGAGTCTGAGGAACTCTGGGAGTTGGTGATGGACAGGGAGCCTGGCATGCTGCAATTCATGGGGTCGCAGAGTTGAACACGACTGAGTGACTGAACTGATCTGATAAAACACTGGTGAAAGAAATCAAAGATGACACAAATAGATAGAGAAATATACCATGTTCATGGATTAGAAGAATCAATATAGTAAAAATTAACATACTACACAAAGCATTCTATAGATTCAATGCAATTCCTATCAAGCTACTAATGGTATTTTTCACAGAACTAGAACAAATAATTTCACAATGTGTATGGAAAAACAAAATCCTCGAATAGCCAAAGTAATCTTGAGAAAAAGAATGGAACTGGAGGAATCTGCCTGACTTCAGGCTATACTACAAAGCCACAGTCGTCAAAACAGTATGGTACTGACACAAAGACAGAAATATAGATCAATAGAACAAAACTGAATGCCCAGAGATAAATCCACACGCCTATGGACAGCTTATTTTTTATAATGAAGGTGAGAATATACAATGGAGAAAAGAAAGTCTCTTTAAGAGGTGATGTTTGGAAAACTGGTCCATCACTTGTAAAATAGTAAAAGTAGAACCCTTTGTAACACCATAGACAAAAATAAATTCAAAATGGATTAAAGATCTAAATGTAAGACCAGAAACTATAAAACTCCTAGAGGAAAACATAGGCAAAACACCCTCTGACATAAATCACAGCAGGATCCTCTATGACCCACCTCCCAGAGTAATGGAAATAAAAGCAAAAATAAACAAATTGGACCTAATTAAAAATAAAAGCTTTTGCACAACAAAGGTAACTATAAGCAAGGTGAAAAGACAACTTTCAGAATGAAAGAAAATAATAGCTAGTGAAGCAACTGACAGAGAATTAATCTCAAATATATACAAGCAACTACTGTAGCTCAATTCCAGAAAAATAAATGCTCAATCAAAAAATGGGCCAAAGAACTAAACAGACCTTTTTCCAAAGAAGACCTACAGATGGCTAACAAACACATGAAAAGATGCTCAGCATCGCTCATTATCAGAGAAATGCAAATTAAAACCACAATCAGGTACCATTTCATGCCTGTCAGAATGGCTGCTATCCAAATGTCTAAAAAATATAAATGCTGAAGAGGGTGTGGAGTAAAGGGAACCCTCTTACACTGTTGGTGGGAAGGCAAACTAGTGCAGCCACTATGGAGAATAGTGTGGAGATTCCTTTAAAAACTGGAAATAGAACTGCCTTACAACCCAGCAATCTCACTGCTGGGCACACACACTGAGGAAACCAGAACTGAAGGAGACACATGTACCCAAATGTTCATCGCAACACTGTTTATAATAACCAGGACATGGAAGCAACCTAGATGTCCATGGGCAGACGAATGGATAAGAAAGCTGTGGTACATATACACAATGGAGTATTACTTAGCCTTTAAAAAGAATACATTTGAATCAGTTCCAACGATTTGGATGAAACTGAAGCCCATTATACAGAGTGAAGTAAGCCAGAAAGAAAAATACCAATATAGTATATTAACACATATATATGGAATTTAGAAAATGGTAATGATAATCCTATATATGAGGGAGCAAAAGAGACACAGATGTATAGAACATTCTTTTGGACTGTGTGGGAGAAGGTGAGGATGGGATGATTTGAGAGAATAGCTTTGAAATATGTATATTATCATAAGTGAAACAGATCGCCAGTCCAGGTTCAATACATGAGATAGGGTGCTCAGGGCTAGTGAACTGGGATGACCCAGAGGGATGGATAGGGAGGGAGGCGGGAGGGGGATTCAGGATGTGGAACACGTGTACACTCATGGCTGATTCTTGTCAACGTATGGCAAAACCACTAAAATATTGTAAAGTATTTAGCCTCTACTTAAATATTTTTTAAAATAAATTAATTATTACATTCTAAAAGATAATAAAGGAAATGAGACAACATATCTAGGGACAAGAGAGTTTTTATACTTTAAAAATATATATAATTAATTTTCATTGGACGATGAACGATTCAAAGAAGTAAAGGAAAACAAAGGAATGGGAAAGACTAGAGATCTCTTTGGGAAAATTGGAGATATCAAGGAAACATTTCAAGCAAGAATAGATATGATAAAGGACAGAACTGTAAGGACATAACAGAGGCAGAATAAACAAAGAGGAGGTGGCAAGAATACACAAAAGAACTATACAAAAAAGGTCTTATGACTGGGATGACCACAATGATGTTGTTACTCACTTAGCGCCAGACATCAGAGAGTGTGAAATCAAATAGGATGTAGGAAGCATCACTATGAACAAAGCTAGTGGAGGTGATAGAATTACAGCTGAGCTGGAAATTCCTTAAATCCTAAAAGATGATGCTGTTAAAGTGCTGAACTTAATACACCAGCACATTTGGAAAACTCAGCAGTGGCCACAAGACTGGAAAAGGTCAGTTTTCATTGAAATCCTAAAGAAGGACTATGCCAAAGAATGTTCGAACTATCGCACAATTGCATGTATTTCATATACTACCAAGATAATGCTCAAAATCCTCCAAGCTAGGCTTCAACAGTACATGAACTAAGAACTTCCAGATGTAAAAGCTGGATTTAGAAAAGGCAGAGGAATCAGAGATCAAATAGCCAACATCTGTTAGATCATAGAAACACCAAGAAAATTCCAGAAAAATCTCGACTTCTGTTTCATTGACTACACAAAAGGCACTGAGTGTGTGGATCACAACAAACTGTGGAAAATTTTTAAGGAGATGGAATACCAGAATGCATTACCTGCCTCCTGAGAAATCTATGTGTAGATCAAGAAACAACAGTTAGAGACTTACATAGAGAAACTGGTTCAAAATTGGGAAAGGAGTATGATAAGGTTGTATGTAATCATCATGCTTATTTAACTTATATACAGAGTACACCATGTGCAATGTTGAGCTGGATGAATCACAGCTGGAATCAAGATTGCTAGAAGAAATATCAACAACCTCAGATATGTAGATGATACCACTCTAATGGCAGAAAATGAAGAGGAACTAAAGAACCTCTTGATAAGGGTGAAAGAGAAGAGTGAAAAAACTGGTTTAAAACTCAACATTCAAAAAACTAAAAACGAGACATCCAGTCCCATGACTCCATAGCAAAATGAAGGGGGAAAAGTAAAAGCAGTGACAGGTTTTACTTTTGGAGGCTTCAAAATCACAGTGGACAGTGATTGCAGCCATGGAATTAAAAGGTGCTTGCTCCTTGTATAGGAAGCTATGCCCAACTAGACAGCATATTAAAAAAAGGAAAGACATCACTTTGCCAGCAAAGGTCCATATAGTCAAATGTATGGTTTTTCCTGTAATCATGTACAGATGTGAGAGTTGGACCATAAAGAAGGCCGAGTGCTGAAAATTTGATGAATTTTGAATGCAGTGTTGAACAAGACTCAAGAGTCCCTTGGGCTGCAACGAGATCAAACCAGTCAGTCCTAAAGAAATTAAGCCTGAATGTTCATTTGAAGGACTGATGTTCAAATTTAAGCTCCAATACTTTGGCCATTTAATGCAAAGAGGTGACTCATTGGAAAAGACCATTGAGAAAGACTGAAGGCAAAAGGAGAAGAGAGTGGTAATTGCAACCTCATGGACTGTAACATGCCAAGCTTCTCTGTCCTTCATCATTTCCAGAGCTTGCTCAAATACATGTCCATTGAATTGGCAGTGCCATTCAACCAACTCATCCTCTGTTATCCCCCTTTTCCTCCTGCACTCAATCCTTCCTAGTATCTGGCGCTTTTCCAGTGACTCGGCTCTTTGAATCAGGTGGCCAGAATATTGCAGAAGGTGGCAGCTTCAGTTTCAGTATCAGTCCTTCCAAGGAATATTTAGGACTGATTTCCTTTAGGATTGACTGGTTTGATCCCCTTGCAGTCCAAGGGACTCTCAAGAATCTTCTCCAGCACCACTATTCGAAAGTATCAGTTCTTCAGTGCTCAGCCTTCTTACTGGTCCAACTCTCACATCTGTGCATGACTACTGGAAAAACCAAAGCTTTGACAATAGAAACCCTTGTTGGTAAAGTAATGTCTCTGCTTTTTAATATGCTATCTGTTTGTCATAGCTTTTCTCTCCAAGGAGCAAACATCTTTTAATTTCATGGCTGCAGCCAACATCCACAGTGATTTTGGGGCCCAAGAAAATAATGTCTGCCACTCTTTCCATTGTTCCCCCATCTATTTATTATGAAGTGGTGGGACTGGATGCCTTGTTCTTAGTTTTTTAAATGTTAAGTTTTAAGCCAAAATTTTCACTCTCCTCTTTCAACTTCATCAAGAGACTCTTTAGTTCCTCTGCACTTTCTGTCATAAGGATGGTGTCATCTGCATATCTGAGATTATTGATATTTCTGGCAGAAATCTTGATTCCAGCTTGTGTGGAATTTGAGAAGATTAGGGAGATAATGAAGGACAGGGAAGCCTGGCATGTTGTAGTCCATGGGTCTCAAAGAGTGGAACACAACTTGCTGACTGAACAACAACAACAGTGATTTACAGTGTTGTATTAGCTTCTGCTGCATCAAAGTGAATCAGTTATACATATACACATAGCTACTTTTTAATATTCTTTTCCCATATAGATAATTAGAGTGTATTGATTAAAGCTCCTTGTGCTAAGAGGGAGTACAGTTTTAGTTAGCTGTCTATTTTATATATAGTAATGTATATATATCAATCCCAATCTCCCAATTTATCCCCTTCTTATCACCTGGTAGCTCATAAGTGTGTTTTCTACATTTGTGACTCTCTTTCTATTTTATAAATAAATTAATTTGTAATATTATTTTAGACTCCACAAATAAGTCATAGCATACGATATATGTCTTTCTCTGTCTGACTTACTTCACTCACCCTGCAATCTCTAGGTCCATTCATGTTGCTGAAAATGGCATTATTTCATTCTTTTTTTTTATGACTGAGTAACATCCCATTATATATATCTATCACGTCTTACTTATTCATTCCTCTGTTGATGGACATTTAGGTTGCTTCCATTTTCTGGCTATTACTGCATTTTCTGGCTAAACACTACTGCAGTGAACATTGAGGGTGCATATATATTTTCTGTTTTTTAGGATTTTAAAAAATTTATTTTATTTTTGCCTCTGCTGAGTCTTCATTGCTGCATATGGGCTTCTTCTAGCTATGGGAGCAAGGGTTACTCTCTAGTTGCAGTATGCCAAACTGTGTCCCCTGCATTAGCAGGCAGATTCTTAACAACTGGACCACCAGGGAAGTCTATAGGTTTTGGTATTATCTTTTTGAATTATGAATTTCTCCAGATATATGCCTAGAAGTGAGATAATATGGTACTCTATTTTTAGTTTTTTAAGAAAGCTCTGCACTGTTCTCTATAGTGGCTGTACCAATTTACATTCTCACCAACCTTACAGAAAGATTCCCTTTTCTCCACACCTTCTCCAGAATTTATTGTTTGTAGATTTTTTTAAACAACAGCCATTCTGACTGGTGTGACGTGATTCCATATTGTAGTTTTGGTTTGTGTTTCTCTAATAATTAATGATGTTGAGCATCTTTTCATGTGCTTTTTTAGTGATCTATATGTCCTCTTGCAAGGAGATCCAACCAGTTCATCCTAAAGGAAATCAGTCTTGGGTGTTCATTGGAAGGACTGATGCTGAAGCTGAACTTCAATACTTTGGCCACCTCATGCAAAGAGTTGACTCATTGGAAAAGACTCTGATGCTGGGAGGGATTGGAGGCAGGAGAAGAAGGGGACGACAGAGGATGAGATGGCTGGATGGCATCACCAACTCGATGGACATGAGTTTGGGTAAACTCCAGGAGTTGGTGATGGACAAGGAGGCCTGGCATGCTGCAATTCATGGAGTCGGAAAGAGTCGGACACGACTGAGCGACTGGACTGAAATGAACTGAATTGATGTCTTCTTTGGAGAAATATCCATTTAGATTTTCTGCCCCCCTTCCCTTTTTTTGATTTGTTTGTTTGTGTTTTTAATGTTGAGCTGCATGAGTTGTTTGTATGTTTAGCATATTGATCCCTGTTGATTGTTTCATTTGCAATATTTTCTCCCATTCTGAGCATGGCCCTTTCTTTTTATCTCTGATTTCCTTTGTTATACAAAATCTTTTAAGTTTCACAAGGTCCCATTTGTTTTTTTTTTTTTTTTCATTACTCTAAGAGGCAGACCAAAATATATTTCCATGATTTATGTCAAATAGTATACTACTTATGTTTTTCTCCAAAAATTTTATTATGTCAGTCTTTCACTTAGATTTTTAATCTATTTTGAATTTATTTTGTGTATGATATTAGGGAGTGTCTTACATTCATTTACATGTAGCTGTGCAGTTTTCCCAGTACCATTAATTGAAGATATTGTTTTTCTCCATTATACATTCTTGCCTCCTTTGTAATAGATTAGGTCACCTAATATATCATTTCCTTAATGAAGGAAAACAGAGTATCATTGTGGTATATTTATGGAAATGATCCATAAGAAAAGAAAATGATGATGTATGGGTTTCCCTGGTAGCTCACCTGGTTAAGAATCCACCTGCAGTGCAGGAAACCCAGGGCCAATTCCTGATTCAGGAAGATCTCCGGAAGAAGGGATTGGGTACTCATTCCAGCATTCTTGGGCTTCCCTGGTGGCTCAGACATTACAGAATCTGCCTGTGGTGCAGGAGACTTCGGTTCAATCTCTGAGTTGGAAAGATCCCCCAGAGGAGGGCATAGCAATGCACTCCATTATTCTAACCTGGAGAATCCCCATGGGCAGTGAAGCCTGGCAGGCTCAGTCCAGGAGTTCACAAAGAGTCGGACACAACTGAGTGAATAAGCACAGCACAGCACATGGGAAGTAAGATAGAGTAAATAGAAGAGAATAGCTAGAGTACTGGACTGAGTACTATAGCTAGAGTAAGAAGAGAAATATTTCTCCTCTTGACCAATAAAGATGGGTCCATTTTAGGCTTCAGGTTTGAAAAATTGTCAGAGGACTCTAAAATTAAAACCAAGAAAGTTCAAGTCTTTTATAGTATACTGTCTTATGTATATCAAGAATAAAACTGTATGTAGTAAATATTCCAGATTGTACTTCAATTTGAAGTACAACTCTTTTATACTTTGAATTAAGTAATGTGCTTTAATACTAAAATCCAATGACACTGTGTTCCCACTTTCCATATTACAAAGAATGACATTCTCTGCGATCAAGTGAAGTGCTTTATTTTCTCTCTGATAAATCTAACACCACTACCCATTCCAGATGTTATGTGGTGAATAGTTTCAATCATATAGTCAATTGTATTTGGAGAGATAAAGCTAGAAAAATCCCCTTTTCTTCAGAAACGTGTAATCCTAATAGAAAAAAAAAATTAAACTGTCATAATGACATTTTTAGATCACAGACAATTAAACTATTAGAATGTGAACTTTAATTCCTTACTTTTATTCTTAGCAATAATAATGTCTCTCAGTATTTCAAGGAGAAGGCTCTTGCCTGCAGTTTTATATTTAAATACTTTGGACCTGTACCATCAAAGATATTAAGCTCACAGTTTATGTAGCACATAAAGTATATATGTCTTTTTAACAGCTAACCTACCACTTTCAATACATATACACATAGTCATGTTCTGCAGGTCATATATAAAATGCTAGAATATTAGGATCCAGTAACTTGATAAGCCTAGTGCCAGCCTTTTTCCATTATATGTGTGATTGATTCAGTCCTTAGTTCAATTCAGTTCAGTCACTTAGTCGTGTCCGACTCTTTGCGATGCCATGAAACACAGCACGCCAGAGCTCCCTGTTCATTAGTATCTCTTGGAGTTCACTCAGACTTACATCCAACGAGTCCATGAAGCCATCCAGCTATCTCATTCTCGGTCATCCCCTTCTCCTCCTGCCTCCAATCCTTCCCAGCATCAGTCTTTTCCAATGAGTCAACTCTTCATATGAGGTGGCCAAAGTACTGGAGTTTCAACTTTAGCACCATTCCTTCCAAAGAAATCCCAGGGCTGATCTCCTTCAGAATGCACTGGTTGGATCTCCTAGTCCGAAGGGACTCTCAAGAGTCTTCTCCAACACCTCAGTTCAAAAGCATCAATTCTTCAGTGCTCAGCCTTCTTCACAGTCCAACTCTCACATCCATACATAACCACAGGAAAAACCATAGCCTTGACTAGAAGGACCTTAGTTGGCAAAGTAATGTCTCTGCTTTTAAATATACTATCTAGGTTGGTCATAACTTTTCTTCCAAGGAGTAAGCCTCTTCTAATTTCATGGCTGCAGTCACCATCTGCACTAATTTTGGAGTCCCCCACATAAAAGGCTGACACTGTTTCCACTGTTTTCCCACATTTTTCCCATGAAGTGATGAGACCAGATGCCATGATCTTCGTTTTCTGAATGTTGAGCTTTAAGCCAACTTTTTCACTCTCCTCTTTCACTTTCATCAAGAGGCTTTTTAGTTTTTCTTCACTTTCTGCCATAAGGGTGGTGTCATCTACATATCTGAGGTTATTGATATTTCTCCTGGCAATCTTAATTCCAGCTTGTGTTTCTTCCAGTCCAGCGTTTCTCATGATGTACTCTGCATGTAAGTTAAATAAGCAGGGTTACAATACACAGCCTTGACAGACTCCTTTTCCTATTTGGAAACAGTCTGTTGTTTTATGTCCAGTTCTAGCTGTTGCTTCCTGACCTGCATACAGATTTCTCAAGAGGCAGGTTAGGTGACCTGGTATTCCCATCTCTTTCAGAATTTTCCACAGTTTATTGTGATCCACACAGTCAAAGGCTTTGGCTTAGTCAATAAAGCAGAAATAGATGTTTTTCTGGACATCTCTTGTTTTTTCCATGATCCAGTGGATGTTGGCAATTTGATCTCTGGTTCCTCTGTCTTTTCTAAAACCAGCTTGAACATCTGGGAGTTCATGGTTCACGTATAGCTGAAGCCTGGCTTGGAGAATTTTGAGCATTATTTCACTAGCCTGTAAGATGAGTGCAATTGTGTGGTAGTTTGAGCATTCTTTTGCATTGCCTTTCTTTGGAATTGAAATGAAAACTGACCTTTTCCAGTCTTGTGGCCACTGCTGAGTTTTCCAAATGTGCTGGCATATTGAGTGCAGCACTTTCACAGCATCATCTTTCAGGATTTGAAACAGCTCCACTGGAATTCCATTATCTCCACTAGCTTTGTTCGTAGTGATGCTTTCTAAGACCCACTTGACTTCACATTCCAAGATGTCTGGCTCTAGATTAGTGATCACATCATCATGGTTATCTGGGTCGTGAAGATCTTT
>SJYC01052848.1:0-43249 GCA_006408675.1 Madoqua kirkii | reverse complement strand
GGGCTCCAAAATCACTGCAGATGGTGATTGCAGCCATGAAATTAAAAGATGCTTACTCCTTGGAAGGAAAGTTATGACCAACCTAGATAGCATATTGAAAAGCAGAGACATTACTTTGCCAACAAAGGTGCTTCTAGTCAAGGCTATGGTTTTTCCTGTGGTCACATATGGATGTCAGAGTTGGACTGTGAAGAAAGCTGAGCACTGAAGAATTGATGCTTTTGAACTGTGATGCTGGAGAAGACTCTTAAGAGTCCCTTGGACTGCAAGGTGATCCAACCAGTCCATCCTAAAGGAGATCAGTCCTGGATGTTCATTGGAAGGACTGATGCTAAGGCTGAAACTCCAGTACTTTGGCCACCTCATGGGAAGAGTTGACTCACTGGAAAAGACTCCGATGCTGGGAGGGATTGGGGGCAGGGGGAGAAGGGGACGAAAGAGGATGAGATGGCTGGATGGCATCACTGACTCAATGGACATAAGTTTGAGTGAACTCCTGGAGTTGGTGATGGACAAGGAGGCCTGGCATGCTGCAATTCATGAGGTCGCAAAAAGTTGGTCATGACTGAGCAACTGAACTGAACTGAATACATAGTGATGTCAGAGAACAATGACATCTATATTTTCACAGTCTCTATGAACCTGAAATTTTGGAGCAACTTAGTAGGCAGTTTGGGCTCAAAGTCTTTCATGAGGCTGTGGTCATCTGAAGACTTGACAGAGGTTAGCTGGTCTGCTTCCAAGATAGCACCAATGACTCACTTCCAAGTTACTTCCAAGACTCACTTATACGGCTAAAAAGTTGGTGATGGCCGTTAATAGGAGGCTTTAATTCCTTCCTACGTATGGTTTCTTCACATGACCCCCCTGAGCAAGTGATCCAAGGGAGATGAAGACAGAGGCTACCATGTTTTTTTATGACTGAAAATCAAAGTCACTCACTGCCACTTCTGCAGTATTCTATTGTGCATACAGGACAGCAGAGAGGGCATTATACCCAGGAGTGAATACTGGGAGACAGGGGTCACTGGAGGCTGGCTTGGAGGCTGGCTACCACAGGAAGCAAGGCAGCACTCTCTCAATTTACTTGAAGTCTACCATAAATACAAAAATAAAATTACAGGATAAATGCTATGAAGATAAGGATTTTTTTTCTACTTGTTGTGTTTACACCTTTAGATATTACCTAACACAATATGCTTTCAATAAATATTTGTATAATGAATGCTTGTGTAAGAAGAAAAATTAGGGAAACTTTTTTTTAAAGCATCTTGGTAAACATTACAAGCACTCTATTTTTCTAGTTTCAATTAAGGCAGACAAATGCCTTGCATATGTGATCTGTGGTGCTTATCACAGTATCAAGATGAAACATTGAAAGAAGAAAAGGTCTCATCAAATCCACTACAAGATGGCTTAAATGCATCAGCTTTTAGAAGCATTATTTCATCAGACAAACCGTTGAGCCCAGTGAATAGACTCTGGGTTAAAATCAGGAAACCTCAGATGTTGTCTAGGTCCTGATACTCTGGGCAAATCACTTCATGTCTCTGGGGCACCGTCTCCTTACTTAATAAGAGCAGAAAGTGGAGTCGCTCAGTGGTGTCCAACTCTTTGAGACCCCGTGGACTGCAGCCCACCAGGCTCCTCCATCCATGGGATTCTCCACACAAGAATACCGGAGTGGGTTGCCATTTCCTTCTCCAGGGGATCTTCCCGACACAAGGATCGAACCCAGGTTTCCCACATTGCAGGCAGATGCTTTAACCTCTGAGCCACAGGGGAAGCCGAGGTTTAGACTAAATGATATCAAAGATACTTCTAGAATCAACATTCTGACACTCAGTTCAGTTCAGTTCAGTTCAGTCGCTCAGTCATGACTAACTCTTTGCAACCCCATGAATTGCAGCATGCCAAGCCTCCCTGTCCATCACCATCTCCCAGAGTTCACTCAAACTCATGTCCATCGAGTCAGTGATGCCATCCAGCCATCTCATCCTCTTTCGTCCCCTTCTCCTCCTGCCCCCAACCCTCCCAGCAACAGAGTTTTTTCCAATGAGTCAACTCTTCGCATGAGGTGGCCAAAGTACTGGAGTTTCAGCTTCAGCATCAGTCCTTCCAATGAACATCCAGGACTGATCTCCTTTAGGATGGACTGGTTGGATCTCCTTACAGTCCAAGGAACTTTTAAGAGTCTTCTCCAACACCACAGTTCAAAAGCATCAATTCTTCAGTGCTCAGCTTTCTTCACAGTCCAACTCTCACATCCATACGTGACCACAGGAAAAACCATAGCCTTGACTAGAAGCACCTTTGTTGGCAAAGTAATGTCTCTGCTTTTCAATATGCTATCTAGGTTGGTCATAACTTTCCTTCTAAGGAGTAAGTGTCTTTTAATTTCATGGCTGCGATCACCATCTACTGTGATTTTGGAGCCCCCAAAAATAAAGTCTGGCACTGTTTCCCCATGTATTTCCCATGAAGTGATGGGCCCAGATGCCATGATCTTCGTTTTCTAAATGTTGAGCTTTAAGCCAACTTTTTCACTCTCCTGTTTCGCTTTCATCAAGAGGCTTTTTAGTTCCTCTTCACTTTCTGTCATAAGGGTGGTGTCATCTGCATATCTGAGGTTATTGATATTTCTCCTGGCAGTCTTGATTCCAGCTTGTGCTTCTTCCAGTCCAGCGTTTCTCATGATGTACTCTGCATAGAAGTTAAATAAGCAGGGTGACAATATACAGCCTTGACATACTCCTTTTCCTATTTGGAACCAGTCTGTTGTTCCATGTCAAGTTCTAATGTTGCTTCCTGACCTGCATACAAGTTTCTCAAGAGGCAGGTCTTGCCATCTGGTATTGCCATCTCTTGAAGAATTTTCCACAGTTTATTGTGATCCACACAGTCAAAGGCTTCGGCATAGTCAATAAAGCAGAAATAGATGTTTTTCTGGAACTCTCGCTTTTTCCACGATCCAGCAGATGTTGGCAATTTGACCTCAACTTGAATTTCATCTTACATTTAAAACCAAGCTTTTAAGAAATTATTTCTGATCAAATTTATCGATTAGATTGTTCTTCAATATGCACCAGGTTTGTCTCCTGGGGGAGGGCATGGCAAACCACTTCAGTATTCTTGCCTGGAAAATGCCATGGACAGAGGAGCCTGGAAGGCTTCAGTTCATAGTGTCGCAGAGTCAAACACTATTGAAACGACTTAGCATGCATACATGCATGAGGCTGAAATGTACACACAAGTCTGGGTTGGCTTAAGATCTGTAGGATGAGTTAAGTTTATTTGTATAAAGATTCCAGAAGCCTCCTGGGAAAGAATTTACTCTAGTGTAAATGAGAGTTTGGTTCAAAAACAATGTCTTAAGAATTGGAAAGGGAAGGCAATTTTAAAACAGCCTTATTCCTACCTGTCAAATTATTTCCCAGTTCCTGTTTCCTCATGTCTGAGTACTCAAAAGATGGAGCTGGAAATAAAATGGATGCATTAAAGCCTGCAGTAGTTTGACACAGAGAGTTTTTTCATGTGTCACCTAGCACTGAACACAGGACTCCAAGAGTGGTCTGACCACAAAGGAAGCGAATGTAAATGTTCCTTTATCTGAAGCACTATGAAGTTAGAATTTTATCATGGAAGAGTACATCAGGTCAACCCCTGATTCACAGTGAGTTGACAATAATCACAACTTCACATTGTGTTGTAGTAACCACATCCTCACTTGAACTTCATATTAAACATGCTCTTGCTAGAATCACTCCATTGTTCTTCCAGCCCAGGTCCTGTTGGATCCTGCTTTATGTTGCTTATGCACTGATGTTATTTCAGTTAGCATCCAAAAACTCCTCTCTCTTCCCTCTCCTTGGTCTCCTGCTAGAGCTTCCCATGGGCAGACCCAAACATAAGTCAGAGGAGCCACTGAAGAATCCACACAGATCAGCCTCTACTGAGAGTAGAGTGGAGGGTGGACAGTGGATCTGGAGAAGCAAGGGCAAGATATCTAGCACAAGTGGTCTTTTAGTGGGTCACCCAAGAAATGTAGACCATCCGAAGACCACGAATTTCCATTTTGTACAGCCACTGGAAATTTTCCACTGAATGTGAATCTATTAGCCTGGTAGCTCACACAGTAAAGAGTCTGCCTGCAATGCAGGAGACCCAGGTTTGTTCCCTGGGTTGGGAAGATCTCCTTGAGAAGGGAATGGCTATCCACTACGGTGTTCTTGCCTGGAGATATATTCTTGCCATGGACAGAGTAATCTGGTGGGCTATAGTCCATGGGGCCACAAAGAGTCAGACACAACTGACTGACTAACACATTAGTCTGAAACATGCCATCCAAGTGATATATCTTAACCAGGAAAATGCCTGGTGGTGGTGATTTAGTCACTAAGTCATGTCCAACTCTTGCGACCCCATGGACAGCCTGCCAGGCTCCTCTGTCCATGGGATTCTCCGGGCAATAATACTGGAACAGATTGCCCTTTCCTTCTCCAGGGAATCTCTCTGACCCAGGAATCGAACCCAGGTCTCCTGCACTGCAGACAGATTCTTTACTGACTGAGCTACAAGGGAAGCCCAGGAAAATGCTTAATACACTGTTTTTTTGCGTATGCTTTATTGAGATACAATTCATACATCACACAGTTCTACCATTTACAGTGTATAAAATAATAGATTTTGGTGAATTCACAGAATTATACAGCCATCACAATAATTGATTTTAGAACATTTCTACCACCCCAGAGGAACTCCATATTCAGTATCCTTCACACTTCATACCTCCTCAAACATCTCTGGCCCCTGGAAATCACTAATCTACTTTCTGTCTCTATGGATTTGCGTATTATGGATATTTCATATAAGTAGAATTATACACAATTTTTTAAATGTTTCGCTTCTTTCACCAAGTAGAATATTTTCAAGGCTTATCCATGTGAACATACATTAGTGCTTCATCTCTTTTTTATTGCCAAATGATATTTCACTGTAGAGATAGACCATGTTCTCTTTATCCATTAATAATTTGATGGATATTTGGGGTGTTTTGGACTTTTTGACCGTGTTATGTAATATGGCTATGAATATTCACATATGAGTTTTTGTTTGGACATAAAATTTCATTTCTCTTGCATATATAATAGAAATATATTTGCTGGGTCATATGGTAACTCTATGTTTGAGCTTCTCAGGAACTTCCAGACCATTTTCCAAAGTGGCTGCACCATTTTATATTCCCATAAGCAGTGTTTGTTTCAATTTCTCCATGTCCTCACCAACACTTGCTGTTTATCATTTTCACTATAGTTTTCCTAGTGTGTGTGTGAAGTAGTATCTCATTGTAGTTTTGATTTGCAAGTTTGCTAAAGATGTTGAATATCTTTTCATGTGTTTGTTAGTCATTGGTGTATCCTTTGCCCATTAAAAAAATTAGATTATATGTCATTTTATTATTGAATTATAAATATTCTTTATAATTTTTTAGATGTATGTGTCTTACTGGATATATATGGCTTGCAAAATTTTTCTCCCATTCTGTGAGATGTCTTTTCACTTTCTGGATGTTATCCTTCGAAGCACAAGTTTTAAATTTTGATGCTTTCCAATTTATATTTTCTTCTTTTGTTGCTTGTGCTCTGGAGTTACAGTCTAGTGCCGTTTTGAAAGCTATTTTTTCCTAGCTTCCTGTTCATGTTTCCTTTCCTGCCCTGAATTACTTAGAAGAGTAGAAGCTAATATTTGCTAAGCACTTGCTATGTGCCAGACTTTTGCTAAGAGTTCAGACACCTTGGGTAATGAGCCCAGAGCCTCCTCAACTCAGTCTGTCTGACTGAGGAGCCCATACTCTCAACCACTTCACTGTCCTCCTGAATGTATCTTCCTCGTTTCGATGGTTGTTTCATTTTTCCAAGGGGAAAGTGGTGTATCTGCTGTTGGTGTTGGACAAGTTTACTCTGCCGTGTTCTTTGTTCCCTTCCCTTCTCAGAGGTTAGTCCCCTGCCCTACCCCTTCTAGCACTGCCAGGATCTGCAAACTCTCTCTCTCTCTCTCTCTCTCTCTCTCTCTCACACACACACACACACACACACACACACACACACACACACACTCTTCCAGAAAGGCAAAACAACCTTTCATGACACAGGATACTTAATGTCTTGATGCCATAACTGCAGACTCCCTGACCCTTGCCCCACCCTAACCATGCAGAGTCTTCTCTTCGGCTGTGATACTCTAAGGTTTGACATCCCCCCCACCTTTCCTACTGTCTCCAATTTGTCTATCAAATCTACCTGAAACAACTTCAGAAACATCTCTCAGACGCAGCCTCCCTCTCCTATTTCATCCATCTTGCCACTGTATCTGTTCAGATCCTTGTCATCTCTTAGGTGAACTAATTAGACTCTCTTTGCAGTGTTTTCTTCTACCTAATTGAATTGAAATGAATCATCTCTTCATGGTTGTCTTCCCCAGTAGATTATGAGATCACTAAGGTCAGAGACCAAAGAGAATTGATTAGCCCAGAACATAGATTAGAGTCTGCCATCTAAAGGGATTAAATTAGCATTTGTGAAGCAATATTCAGTGTCGTACTATGCCTAGTATCTACAAATCCTTTAGGAGGGGAAAAGAAACCTTTGTAATAATAACAATTAAATGTGATGTGACCCAGATATCCCATGAACCCTTTGTCCAGCTATGTACATGAGCTGCTAGCACTTGTGGGGGGATCAAGACAAAGTAGGCATGTTGTCTTCCATTTTAGGGAGTCACCTGCTGGTCTGTAAATTTCTCTTTATTTTAATCATGAAAGAGAGTCTGACCCATGTGCCTCTTAGACCTTATCTCCATCAGGACACACCAAGTGATCAGGGAGTTTGCTGTCTTTCTCAAATCCACCCACACCTGTTTCCCTGAGTCCCCTGAACACTGATGGATTAACTGAGATACGGTGGACTCTGAGACCCTTTATTGCCAAATACAAAGGAACTACTGTTGTTGCTGTTCAGTCGTTTCTGATTCTGTGACCCCATGGATTGCAGCACTCCAGGCTTCCCTGTCCTCCACTATCTCCTGGAGTTTGCTCAGACTCATGTCCATTGAGTCAGTGATGCCATCCAACCATCTCATCCTCTGTGGTCCCCTTCTCCTCTTGCTCTCAATCTTTCCCCACATTAGGGTCATTTGCAACTAGTCAGCTCTTCGCATCAGGTGGCTAAAGTGTTGGAGCTTCAGCTTTAGTGTAAGTCCTTCCAATGAATATTCAGGATTGATATCCTTTAGGATTTACTGGTTTGATCTCCTTGCTGTCCAAGGGACTTGTAAGAGTCTTCTCCAGCACCACAGTTTGAAAGCAACAATTCTTTAGCTCTCAGCCTTCTTTATGATTCATCTCTCATATCCACACATGATGACTGGAAAAACCACAGCTTTGACTGTATGGACCTTTGTTGGCAAAGTGATACCTTTGCTTTTTAGGTGTCTAGGTATACAGCACCAAAAAATACCACAAGCATGGGCAGCTGGGACAAATGATGAAAAATAAGATACAAAAAGACCCAAAACTACCACTTCTGAGGAGCTGGGAGCAAAAACAGGGAACTGCACATAAACACAACACCACCAAAGGGG
Source organism: Madoqua kirkii (assembly GCA_006408675.1). Taxonomy (NCBI): domain Eukaryota; kingdom Metazoa; phylum Chordata; class Mammalia; order Artiodactyla; family Bovidae; genus Madoqua; species Madoqua kirkii. The sequence goes on along the minus strand of SJYC01052848.1, from coordinate 35,611 downwards.
TGGGCAAACCACCTCAGCCACCACTCCTTCCTGAGCCCTGGACTTTCCCTTCCCCTGCCCTCACCCCATAGGATCCAGCTCACCCTACTTGGGGAGTGAGTAAGGCAAGCTGACTTGTTTTCACTCCCTCCTGCTGCAGCAAGAGCTCTAATCAATGCTTGCCTGAATTTCTTGTCTGGCCTCTTGTCAATTTCTATTGATTAAGGAGGCCAAGAACCCAAGTCTGTAACATAATCAAAAAAGGATAAGTTAGGTAAGTACTGTGGGCTTCCCTGTAGCTCCATTGGTAAAAAAAAAAAATCCACCTGCAATGCAGGAGACCTTGGTCCAATTGCTGGGTCAGGAAGATTCCCCTAGAGAAGTGATAGGCTACCCACTCCAGTATTCTTGGGCTTCCTTGGTGGCTCAGGGAGTAAAGAATCCACCTGCAATGTGGGAGACTGGGTTCAACCCCTGGGTTGGGAAGATCCCCTGGAGGAGGGCATGGTAACCCACTCCAGTATTCTTGTCTGGAGAACCTCCATGGACAAAGGTACCTGGTGGGTCCATTGGGTCACAAAGAGTTGGACATGACTGAGTGACTAAGCACAGCACAGGTAAGTATTCCAAAATCATTCCTATTAGGAGGACTTACAATCCTACCTTAGTAACCTGCTCCCTACTAGCATCTGGGAAAAGGTAGAGATGAGCAGTTGGGACAAGGATTCACAATTGAGGTCTTGGGCGACTATCCCAAATGGATGCTACGTCACTCTCTAGTTCTCTCTCCTCAGACCTCTTCTGTCCTCCTCCTTATGTGCTCCCCTCAAGTTTCCCAGATAGCATGTCCATCCTTCTGCCACAGAAAATGGCCCCATTCTGCCCATTCTCCACTAGAGGAAGTGGCTGCATGTCGCTGCTGTCTCTTCTTTCTAAAGGCAAAAATTAATGCTGTGGGCTTCAGCTGGATGTTGATGGAAGTTTGCTCTGCCTGCAGCTCTCTCTGAAGCGGGAGGAACCTGGGCTGGTTTTGAAGCAGAACACAGGCATGCCTTCCCTCTCAGGCAGTGGAGGCTGCTGGTGGGGGCAAGTTTCTTCATGAATTACCTAAGGACAAATATCTCCCCATGGTCAGAATTACTTTTCTTCTAAAGACAATGCCTGTCAGAAACAGAGGAGCAAAGTATTTTTCAGTGTATTTACATGTTTGGGGCCTGACTCTTTTATTACAATTTTGGCATTGTTGTGATAAACTAGTTTTTGTTTCCTTCCTGAATCTATTTCATTAGAAAGGTCCTTCATTAGTGGAGTATGTTTACTTCCTAGGATAGAATTTTTGATCCTCAAGCTCTCCCCAGATGGAGTGGGAGGTGGGAAGGATCTCTGCTTACCCTGACAGAGCAGTAAATAGAAACTTTAAAGTTCATGTGTACAATTGGCAAGATCATTGCAAATGGAATGTTTATGGATTCGGGGCCTTGATCTATAAAGTGTCCTTAAGAAATTGAAGGTTTCGATTTCAAAGGAAACTGATGTTCCTAACCAACATGTGTCTTTTTGCCTAGAAGCTAGACTCTCCACTCCTCCCCCTCTACTTCCAGCTCCCTATCTTCAAGATGAAAGGGACCAATCTAAGATTTCTAGAAGATTCTTGGAACCCAGATGTAATTCAATTAACATCTTCTGAATGTCTGCATCTGTCATGTGCAGGATGGTGTGGTAAAAATGCAATTTTGTATCATCCAGGGAGGCATCCCCATGGTTTCTACAATCTCGCTTTGAGAAATCAAGCTAAAACAAAGGCTGACACAAAGAGGATTATTTCTTTTGCTGTGTCTACCTAACGGCAAAGGAAGAAAACATTTGTCCAAAATGATTTAGCCTAAAAACCCTGAGCCCTACCAGGAATTCTTGAGGACTAGGTCACTGAGGTTTAGAGTTTATGGAAAGGCATTCCTTCTGTCCTTTTCTTCAGTACTGACTTAACTTTCCAATGACAAAGAAACCAATTAAAGGAAAAACAACTTTAAAATAAAAAAAGGACTTGAACAATAATACTGAATTATTACTGAATATTGCATTATTACTGAACCATCCCTTCTGTTGGAAATATAATCATGTTAGTGGTACTAGAAAAATGTGTTAGAGCCTCAACTGGAGAAAAAAATGTAACTTTTTCTTAAACTCTTTCAAATGACAGAAATTATCTGTAGAAATCCAAAAGGAAGCAATCTTGAAACACTACTGTTTTTACTAGTGGGTCTTCAGAAATACCCTAACTTTCCATCCATCCCTGTTCTAAGAAATCATCTCCTTTCACTGGAAATTCCAGGCTTAGGCAAAAGAGTCTATTAACTTGCATCATAATAAAAAATATTGTTTGCCAGAGAACTGCCATCATTTATAACACTTATCAGGACAGCTTCTTTTTGTGATAATTACCTAATTATTCTAAATTCTCAGATACATTTTCCCTTCTACCTTTATTCTAATGTCAGCTTCTAAATGAAATTGCATCAGCACACTTACAAACAGACACTTTAGAAGGAAGAGTCATTCTTGATAATTTTCTTTTTCTCATTTATCAAAAATACAAGGTTGGGTTTTTCTTGTTGTTGTTTTTAGTTTCGTATCTTAGGAAATGGTGCTACTTATTGACCAAAACATAAACCTAGCTGCCATTCTTGAGATCTCTTTCCCACCTCCGCTATAGCCAATCCATCCATTTGTTCTGTTGGCTCTGCTGTTAAATCGTAACCAAAGTCTTCTTCTCTTATCTCTGTTGGCCCAAGCCACTGACATCTTGCACTAGGAGCACTACTCTGGTCTCCAAAAACTGCTTCTCCTTCCACTCTTGTTCCTCTAACACTCATTCTTCTCAGTTGTCAGTTTGATCTTCAAGATCTTAAATTTGATCATGTTACTCCTTGTCCCAGGAAGCCCCATAGGTATTTGATGGATTAATGAATATTAAAATACATACTTCCCCTTAGTGATCAATGAGATGGTGGAATAGAACAAGGTTTTGATTTCTGTTTATCTGGATTTGCTGACCTAACTACCAGCCCCAAAAACTATGAGTCAAATCAGTTATTTCAGCACAAATCACTTGCCATACCCTAACTGAAGGAAGGCAGGAAAGAAAGAGAGAAGGCTGGCCTTGAAAGATGACATGGTAATGAATGAAATGGCACTGCACAGGAATGCCTAGGACAGGCTTATACAGACAAGGGAAAGAAGGTCACATTTGGCTCCTTACATGGTATAGCTCAGTTGGTGAAGAAACTACCTGCAATGCAGGAGACCTGGGTTCAATTATTGGGTCGGGAAGATCCCCTGGAGAAGGGAATGGCAACCCACTCCAGTATTCTTGCCTGGAGAGTCCCATGGACAGAGGAGTCTGGTAGGCTACAGTCTATGGGCTCACAAGAGTCAGATATGACTTAGCAACTAAACCATTACCATGGTGTAAATTATGCTAGCTTCTCACTTTCTAGATTTGTAAAAGACTGAGGCATTTGTTTATAATGTTATTCATTTATGTATTTGGCTGTGCTGGGTCTTCATTACTGCTTGGGCTTTTCCCTGGGTGCAGTGGGCAGGGCCCACTCTCTAGGTGTGGTTTGCAGGCTTCTCCCTGCAGTGTCTTCTCTTGTTGCGGAGCACAGGCTCTAGGTTCACAGGCTTCAGTAGTTGTGGCACATGGGCTCAGTAGTTGTGACTCCAGGGCTCTAATGCACATGCTCAGTAGTTGTGGTGCGTGGGCTTTGTTGCTCTGCGTCATGTGGAATCTTCCTGGACCAGGGATCGAACCTGTGTCTCCTGCATTAGCAGGCAGATTCTCTACCACTGAGCCACCAGGAAAGTCCCTGAATTCTTTTTTTAAATTTTTTATTTTATATTAGAGTATAGTTGATTTAAAATGTTGTATTAGTCTGTGTACAGCAAAGCAATTCAGTTATACATATACAAGTGTCTATTCTTTTCCCATTTAGGCCATTATAGAATATTATGGAGCTCAGTATTTCTTATCATTCTGTTTAGAATACATCACCAATTAGTGGCCATTAAGAAGGAAAAGGTATTTTAACAATATCTGTGTAGTGACAAACCTCAATTCTGGTTTCTTCTTTACTCCAAACTACTGCCGTGCTCACAATACCTCTGATACAAGATGTGTGAGATTTGTCTGGTGGCTTTTCTCATCCCATGAATTCTATGACATCAGCTGGATATCCTACAGTTTTATCCAATTTTGACAGTATCACCTGGACATAGTATCAAAGTCCACAGGTTAAGGCCTCAGTCCCATGATACCCTACTTCAAATACCAATTGCAAGTTCTAGGTCGCCAGGTAACTCACAACTTCTGTTCGACTTGGCTACAAATTGGAGGTTCTCATGATCTCTGAGAGAAGGCAATGGCATCCCACTCCAGTACTCTTCCTGGAAAATCCCATGGATGGAGGAGCCTCGTAGGCTGTAGTCCCTGGGGTCCCTGCGAGTTGGACACCACTGAGCGGCTTCGCTTTCACTTTTCACTTTCATGCACTGGAGAAGGAAATGGCAACCCACTCCAGTGTTTTTGCCTGGAGAATCCCAGAGACGGGGGAGCCTGGTGGGCTGCCGTCTATGGGGCTGCACAGAGTCAGACACAACTGAAGCGATTTAGTAGCAGCAGCATGATCTCTGCCCCTTGGATTCAATTATTTGCTGGAATATCTCGTAGACTTCAGGGAAATACTTAATGCGTTTACCAGTTTATAGAAAGATATGATAAAGAATATTGATCAACAGCCAGATGAAGAGATAACATAGGGTGAGTTCTGGGAGGGTCCTCAGCATAGGGAGCTTCTGTACCCATGGAGTTGGGGTGCATTATCTTCACTGTAGCTTCCCTTGTAGGTCAGGTGGTAAAGAATCTGCCTGCAGTGCAGGAGACCTGGGTTTGATCCCTGGGTTGGGAAGATCCCCTGGAGAAGGAAATGGCAACCCACTCCAATATCCTTGCCTGGAAAATCTCATGGACAGAGGAGCCTGGAGGGCTGCAGTCCAAGGGGTCGCAAAGAGTCAGGCACGACTGAGCGACTAACTCTTACTGTCTTCCCTGTAGGTGGATATGTTGATCAACTGGAAGCTCCCCAAACCCAATGCTACTGGGATTTTACGGAGACTTTATCAAGTGCATGTGCATGCTCAGTAGCTCAGCTCTTTGTGGCCCCATGGTCTGCAGCCTGCCAGACTCCTCTGCCCATGGAATTTTCCAGGCAAGAATACTGGAGTGGGTTGCCATTCCCTTCTCCAGGGGATCTTCCCGAACCAGGGGCTGAGTCTAGGTCTCCAGCATCACAGGCAGATTCTTTACTGTCTGAGCCACCATGGATTAACTCCACTTCCAGCCCTTCTCTCTTCTCTGGAGAACGGAGGGTTGGGCTGAAAATTCCAAACTTACCATGGCTTGGTCTTTCTGGTGATTGACCCCCTTCCAGGAGCCTACCCAGAGCCCACCCAGAGTCATTAGATTAAAAGATGCTCCTATTGGTCTTATCACTTAAGAGTTGATAAGGGATTTAGGAGACCTGTGTCAGGGACCAGAGGCAGAAACCAATATCTTTTCTATTATCACACAATACCTCACGAAGAAAGACAATGCAATGTGTGACACTTGATTAGATCCTGGGTCAAAATAAAGGACATTTTGGGGACATTTGGGGAAAGTTTGAGTACAAATTGTGTATTAATTATTGCTGTGTAACCAGTCATTTCAAAACGTGGTGGCTTAAAAGACCAATAATCATTTAATTTCTCACAATTTCTTTGCTTAGGCATTTGGGAGTGGGTTGGTTGGACAGATCTGGCTCAGGCTGTATTTTGAGGTTGTATTAAGAGGTTTAACTTGGGTTGCAGGATCCACTTACAAGGTGATTCACTCAAATGGTGTAAGTTAGTGCTGACCAACTGGCTCCTCTTCATGTGGCTGCTTGGGCATCCTCATTACATGGCAAGTGGCTTCCCCCAGAATGAGCAAGCCAAGAGACCAAGGTGGAAATTGTAATACCCCTAGATTTAGAAATCACAGACCATCACCTCTATCTTGTTGTATTCTATTTGCTACAAGAACTGGCCCTGATTCAAAGTACTAGAGAACTGCTGCTGCTGCTGCTGCTGTCACTTTAGTCGTGTCCCACTCTGTGCGACCCCATAGACGGCAGCCCACCAGGCTCCCCCGCCCCTGGGATTCTCCAGGCAAGAACGCTGGAGTGGGTTGCCATTCCCTTTTCCAATGCGTGAAAGTGAAAGTGAAGTCACTCAGAATACCGAGAGATGAAGATTGGGAGCCATCTTGGAGGGTGGCTGGTACAGATTTTATATTAGATGAAGCATTATATTAATTTAAATTTCCTGAATATTATCACTGTAATGTCCTTGTCCTTAAGAGAAATGTGCTAAGGTATTTAAGCTGAAATATCAAAATGTGAGCAATTTTTTCTCAAATAGTTGAGCAAAAGTAATCATAAATAAAAACAAGTGAGAACACCCTATTGGGCTTCCCTGGTGGCTCAGTGGTAAAGAATTTGCTGGAAAATGCAGGAGGCAGAGGTTTGATCCCTGACCTGGGAAGATCCCACATTCATTTATGCACCACAGAAGACCAACAAACTCTACAACTAGGACTCCTCCTCCCGACTTTGCCCGAGAGCCAGTTGTTAAACTTTTATCAGCACAAACATACATACATATATTTGCACACATATAGATAGAAAGACAAGAGACAAAGAGAGAAAAAGAGAGAAGAAACAAACGAGGCAAACGACAAAAGCTGGGCAACCTAGGGGAAGAATACATGGGTGGATTCTTACACTATTACACTATTCTTGCAACTTTTCTATACATTTAAATTTTTTTCAGATAAAAAGCTGGGGGAAAATTAAAAATATAATCAGGGAAGATACATAGAAATATATCATAGATGAAAAAATATTGGTCATTAGTTGATTTAGTTAAGTTGGATGAAGTGCTTTTATGATTTATTATAATATTCTTCCTACTTTGGTATATTCTTAAAATCCTTCATAATAAAATATTAACAAAGTGTATACAAAACAAATTAATATACAAAGGCAGTTAACCAGCAAGAAACACTGCCAATACATGACAAATGTTAAGGGCAAAAATATTCATTGAAATCTGCTAATTATGCTTAGGTGAAGCACTACAAAGAGACAGTACATATTCAAAGGACAAGTATTTGCAAGAAAATCTGAATGTTCAATAACCATTCTAGGGATAGGTTGCCTCTACTTTTATAGGCCTGAAATGTAATCCTTCATTCTACTTGACTTCTATTGAGGGTCAAATTGAACAACTGAACATCAGGAATTTGTGTTTTGTACACAGTAAGCAATCAACATCTATGCATTGAATGAATTAAGAGAAGAATGGGTCCCTGTCCTGCTCTTTTTCTAGATAGGTAACTCCATAAACAAGCACGAACACTCTCCCGGCCTAAGACAGAGACCAGGTAAAGAGAATTGTTGCTCAGTAGCTCAGTCATGTCCGATTCTTTGCAACCCGAGGGACTGCAGCATACCAGGCTTCCTTGTCCTTCACCATCTCTTAGAGCTTGCTCAAACTCATGTCCTTTGAGTCAGCAATGTTATCCAACCATCTCATCCTGTCATCCCTTCTCCTTCTGCCTTCAATCTTTCCCAGAACAAAGGTCTTTTCTAATAAGTCAGCTCTAAACATCATGTAGCCAAAGTATTGGAGCTTCCGCTTCAGCATCAGTCCTTCCAATGAAGATTCAGGATTGATTTCTTTTAGGATTGACTAGTTTGATCTCCTTGCAGTTCAAGGGACCCTCAAGAGTCTTCTCCAATACCATACTTCATAAGTATCAATTCTTTGGCGCTTAGCCCTTTTTAATGGTTCAGCTCTCACATCTGTACATGACTACTGGAAAAACCATAGCTTTGACATATATGGACCTTTGTCAGCAAAGTCTCTGCTTTTTAATATGCTATTTAGCTTTGTCATAACTTTTCTTCCAAGGGGTGTCTTTTAATTTCATCACTGAAGTCACTGTCTGCAGTGATTTTGAAGCCCAAGAAAATAAAGAGAAAATAATGAGAACCATGGTGAGCCCAATTGGAAGGATGGGTATTACAGGTCCTGAAGAAACTCTCCTTTCCCACAGAGATGGAACAAGGAGCAAGGAGCAGGTCCTGCTTTAAAGTCATGAGACCTGTATGGTCATACCACACTTGATTTAATGCTTTGTTGTTGCCATTCTGAAAATTTTAAACTGCTATTTATTATTATTCTTTCTTTTTGCCTGAGCTGTGCAGCATGTGGGATTTTCTTTCCCTGATCAGGGATCTAACTCATATCCTCTGCGTTGGAAATGGAATCTTAACAGCCCCCATTAGACTGCCAGGGAAGTCCCCATTCTGAAATTTTTAGTCATTTTATCTTTGGACTTGGATTTTGCAAGTCACACTGATGGAACAAGGGAACTTGTATGAGCAGAGGACAGAGGTATAATATGAGTTTCTACTCTCTCTCGCTATTCTGTTTGCACATAACATTCTGGACGTCCCATGAGCACAGAGCCCACAAAGATTGTGTGATGCCTGGGAGCCCAGCAAGACCAAGGCAAGAACAAGGTAATTGAGTTCCACCTACTGGAGGGGGAGGGAGAGGCAGGGCACTCACAGTCTTGAGAGGCCCTGCTGTGTGAAGCAGAACTTGATTTTAATGCAGAAAGAAAGAAACGGTGCTCTAGATATCTAGATATGAGCAATGGTGCTCCCTATCTTTATCTATATCTGCATATAGATATCTGTGAAAAAAAATGTTTGCTTGGTGATGGCTGGCTCAATCAATGGATGGACAGTTGGACATACATATTGCAAAGGGAAAGACTAGAGTCTGTGAATATATATATATATATATATATATACACATACATACATTGTTATTGTTCAATCACTCAGTCATGTCCAACTATTTGATACCCCATGGACTGCAGCACACCAGGCTTCCCTGTCCTTCACCATCTCCTGGAGTCTGCTCAAACTCATGTCCATTAATCAGTGATACAATCCAACCATCTCATCCTCTGTTGTTCCCTTCTCCTCCTGACTTCAATCTTTCCCATCATTAGGGTGTTTTCCAATGAGTTCAGTCTTCACATCAGGTGACCAGAGTATTGGAGCTTCAAGTTTAGCATCAGTTCTTCCAATGAATATTCAGAGTTCATTTCCTTTAGGATTGACTGGTTTGATCTCCTTGTAATCCAAGGATTCTCAAGAGTCTTCTCCAGCACCAATTCCAAATCATCAGTTCTTCAGTACTCAGCCTTTTTGCATGGGACTCTAGATGTAAATGTAATTTAAACATTGAGTAAAGAACGCTATGGATCCTTTCTTATTCGTGTTACTTCCTGAATTAGCTAACCACTAACGCGGAAAGCTATGACAGAGAAGGAAAGGGCAAAATGGCAACCAGTTTCTTTTCAAGTGTTTGCTTATTCACCAGTAAACTAAAGGTAGAGAGCTGGGAGAATGCATGTTTATCAACACATGAAATAAAAGCAGTTGAGTTAGTTTTATGCAGTGCTTCTACTCTTTTATTTAGCAAGCACAAAATCTGTATGTATCTTTGAGTTACAAAATACAAATTGTATCATTTCACTGTTCTCCATACACATTTAATGTTCTCAAATTTGTGTTTAAAATGGACACTGCACAATAAAAAGATGAATGGTAAAATTTATGATAATAATCTAAAACTTTTTTATTTACTTAGAATGATATTAAATAGCAAATTAAAAATACTGTTAAGTTGAAAGAATGAGGCAGAAAGCATAAAACTTCCTATTTTAAAAATGACCTCTTTCACCCCTAACTTGCTTCTAGCCCCAGTCAGCAAGCGATTTCTCAAGGGGCTTTTCTGCAAGGGGACAAGCCTTTCAACACATTTTTAACATACAGAGTTGTATACTTGCTCCATCTGGTATCATTTCCCCATGATATTAAGATTTGCTTATTAATCAAACCTCTCAGTGGAACAGCCACTCATTGCTTGAGAGGAGATTGTTTTCCGCTCCCTACAGGCTCAAGCCAAGGCTTATCCAGACCAGAACAGCCTGCAACCATGAGTTGGACATGGGGCTTTAAAGTTTAACTTTACACAAACAGTGCACGGCAGCCCAGGGCAAGGTCCATAAAGACAGGTCCTGACAGCCTTCCCTTTTAGTGCCTTGCTGGCTCTGGGTCATCAAGGCCTTTAAGTTTTGGTTTCTATAGGAGGGATTTCAGAGAGATAGTGCTGCTTCCCTTGGCCTGTGGCTTGTAGCCAGTTGGGTAGCTGAAATTATTTATTCTTCATGCTCTCCAAGCATGAAGCCCTGAGGAGGAAAATAGAAGAGGCAGAAAGTACCTTTCACCTGAAAGTTTGCAAAGCTGGTGGAAAGCCTGGGACTTGATGTCGGAAGCTCTGTTCTTAGCAGTGTGACTTTGGGCAAGGCTCTCTCTCTGTCTATGCCTCAGATTCCTCATTTGCAAAGTGAGAGCAATGATACTGATCCTGCCTGTTTCTTGAAGTTGTTGTGAAAAGTAAAATGGGATAATTTTATCAGAAAGTTCTTTTAAACAGCAAAAGCACAACCAAAGTTATAAAAGCATTAAGGATGAAGGGTTCCAGAAAACAATACCTTTCATCTGAAAGTTTGCAAAGCTGGTGGAAAGCCTGGGACTTGATGTCGGAAGCTCTGTTCTTCTTAGCAGTGTGACTTTGGGCAAGGCTCTCTCTCTGTCTATGCCTCAGATTCCTCATTTGCAAAGTGAGAGCAATGATACTGATCCTGCCTGTTTCTTGAAGTTGTTGTGAAAAGTAAAATGGGATAATTTTATCAGAAAGTTCTTTTAAACAGCAAAAGCACAACCAAAGTTATAAAAGCATTAAGGATGAAGGGTTCCAGAAAACAGCTTCAAATTAATGTCTTTAATGAATTCAACCAATGTTTATTAAGTTCCCACCATGCTAGGTTCCATTCTAAGTGATGGAGATACATCAGTGAACAGACACTTTTTGTGGAGAATTTGTAGTTTGCTATCCAAAGATAATAACTGCACAAAAGAGGAAGAGTGGAATTGCAATTTTAAATCGGATCATGTGGCAGTTTGCAATAATTATGACCACTGACAAATCAGGCTGTCCTGGATCCACATCCCCTTGCAATGGACTCTGCTGTTTCTGACTTGCTCATCAGGAGCCCATGTCCTAAGGAGTCTGGAAGCTTCCACTCTTGCCTTTTTGAAACCTTCATGCTGTCATGTGAGGAAGCCTGGACTAGACCATAAAAGAATAAGATCCTCCATGAAGAGCGAAACCCTGCCTTCAGCAGCACTGAGTCCCAGCTGCACAGGTGAGGCAGTGTATATGTTCTGGTCCCATTTGAGCTGCCAGATGATTGCAGCTCAAGATTATCCTGATGAACCCAGCTGATCTACACAATTGAGAGAAATAATAAATCAGTGTTTTTACGGGAGGCCAGAGAAAGCAGACGCTTCTCAGAGAAAGCATCTCTGAGATTAGGTGAAATGTAAATAGGAAGAAAAGAAGGAAGAAGCTGTTATGGCCTGAATGTATGTGTCCTCCCCAAATCCCTATGTTGAGGCCCTAACCCTTGTGTGGCTGTACTCAAAGATGGGACCTTTTAGGACATATCTGAGGTTAAGCCAGGTCATGAGGTTGCATGGAGGAAAGGCCATGCGTGGACATAGCAAGAAGATGGTTGTTTGCAAGCCAGGCAGAGAGTTCTCACCAGAAATCAAATTGGCTCCAATCTTGATGTGTGCTTCTGTCTTCCAGGCCTGTGAGAAAATAAATGTCTGTTGTTTAAACTGTCCTGTCTGGGGTATTCTGTCATGGTAACCCGAGTAGACTAAGACAGAAGCCAGGCAGGCATCTGGGGAGAGCAGGGCCACAGAAGGAACGGCTGGTGCAAAGGCCCTGACGTGACAGCCCGCTCAAGTGTTGATGCTGAGCACAGGAAACGAGCAGAACCAGCAGACACGAGATCAGAGAGCAAGGCGTGCAAATCAGCAGACCATTGCAAAGCTTGGCCTTTCACCCTCGGTTAAAAGGAAAGTCTGTGCAGTTTTTTTGGGGGGTGTGATATGTTTTCAAAGGACATGCATTTCTGAAATATTTGACTTTTATGTAATGATGAACACGTGCTACTTTTGTAATCAGAAAAAAAGACATTAGAACACTTAGAAGGCTACATAAGAATAAACAAACAAGTACAAGCTATGTCCTTTAATGCCAGCTTATGGGTACAGAGGAAAGAGGGGAGAGAGAAAGAGGAAGAAAATGGTAGGAGGCAGAGATCGCAGCTGATTAAAATGCTTGTCTTGCTGTACCACTGCCCTTGGATTCTCTGAGGACCTGTGTGTTCTTTGTCTTCCCACTGGCAATTGCACGCCTGTGCAACTGGTGCCTGGCAAGAGATGGGGGCAGAAGATGGGGAAAGAAGAGAAAACAAAGCCTGGGTTGAATTTTTCTGAGAGGAATCAAGTACATCTGATTATTCCAGCATTGAGCATACTGCCCAGCATATGGGGTAGGAGCTAGGTTACTTCTTGAAGAAGTGAATGAACAGATCTGAGAAGACTCCCTAAATTATTCTGCACCCGGCTGTCCCCATTCTTCTCCCTTCTTTGTTGGTAAAACTGAATTCTAAAAGGGATCTTTAAAACAAAGAATGGATGTAGTGCAGGGTTGATCTTTAACATAATAAAACAATATTTAAGTCCTGTATACCTCATGACTGTTTCTAATTTTAAAAATGTAATAAATTGGGCTGAACTTTCAGGATCTCAGAGGTTCTCAGATAACTCTTTACATTAAATCATTTATTTACAAGTGTGGATTGAGACTGGTAGTGTTAAAAGTACAGTCATAAAATGTAAAAATAAGTTACACACATACATATATCGAAATGAATTCTTTAAAGGAAGCAATGACCAGCTATTTGTGATCACAGAGATGATTTTTTCACCCTCTTGAATAAATTAGAAAAGGTTGAATAGTTTCAGCCCCAGTGACCAGTCTTAGGTACAAGTTTTAAGTTAATGAAAAGAAATACAAAATACTGATCAGCTTAGTGAAGGGTGACAGAATATGCCATCTCCAAATATGCTGCTTTGGCCTGAGGATTATTTTGAGCTAAAGGAAACTGAGAAGAAGCAAATACAAGAAAAGCTCTCTGCCCACCCCTATTTGCCTAAAAACGAGACTACACTTGGCAAAGGTTTCCTGTCCCTCCTCTCTACTAATAAGGACAGAAGTTAATCCCTGAGGACAAATTTAGACCTCTACCAGCTCAGAGATAGCACCAGATGATCTATACAAGTCTGGCCTAAACTAGCCCTTATGTCATGGGCTTCTCAGGTGGTTCAGTGGTAAAGAATCCACCTGCCAATGCAGGGAGATTCAAGTTTGATCCCTGGGTGGTGAAAGGTTGTTGTTAAATCACGACGCCGGGATTCTTGGCCCCCGGGAGGAGAAGAATTCAATCCGGGGCCAGAGACGAGGCTTGAATCGCTCAGAGCTTTTATGTAATAAAGTTTTATTAAAGTGTAAAGGAGATAGAGAAAGCTTCTGACATAGGCATCAGAAGGGGGTAGAAAGAGTACCCGCCTGCTAGTCTTAGCAATGAGTTTATGTATTCTCCAACTAATCCAAAGAAGGTCTGGAGGTTGTAAAGACCTCACCAGACCTACTCCCATAATTTACATTTTAAGATAACAGAATTAGCCAGAAGGTTTAATCCAGAGACTGTCCTCAGGCAGAATACATTGTTGTTATATAATCCTAAGGAGTGTAGAGAAATAAGTTTGTCCTTTCTTCCTCCTTGAGAATTCCAGACCCCTCTCTCCTTGGGGACCCCTAGACTTCTTATCAACCTGCCTAGGAAATGACTCTCTCAGTGGGGAAGATCCCCCGGAGGAGGAAACGGCAGCCCACTCCAGTATTCTTGCTGGGATAATCCCATGGACAGAGGAGCCTGGCAGGTTGGAGTCCATGAGGTTCCAAAGAGTTGGACATGACTAAGCAGGCATGCAGTAGCACACTAGCCCTTATTTATCATTAGATTTGCCTTCCCACAATTTGCCACCTGAGGAGCTCAAAGTCTTTTTCCATTGTCTTGTCACCTCTCTAAAATTTTATTGTTTTGTTAAAATGCTATATAAGCCCAAGCTCTAACCACTCCTTTGAATTACTCATCTTCAGGTGTATCCATGATGCACTTATTAATAAACTTGTTTGATTATCTCTTGTTGATATCTTTTCTCAGTCTGATATACAGGGCCCTGCCGATGAACCTAAGATAAGTAGAGGGAGAAAACATTTTTTCCTCCCTTATGCTGCTGCTGCTGCTAAGTCGCTTCAGTCATGTCCGACTCTGTGCAACCCCATAAATAGCAGCCCACCAGGCTCCCCCATCCTTGGGATTCTCCAGGCAAGAACACTGGAGTGGGTTGCCATTTCCTTCTCCATGCATGAAACTGAAAAGTGACAGTGAAGTCACTCAGTCATGTATGACTCCTAGCAACCCCATGGACTGCAGCCTACGAGGCTTCTCCATCCATGGGATTTTCCAGGCAAGAGTACTGGAGTGAGGTGCCACTGCCTTCTCCATTCCTCCCTTATACCAGCAACCAATTCCACATCCCCTGTACAAGTAAAATAGTCAACATGCCTTACAAGGACCCAATAAATTAGTCCAAGACAGACTTCCTTGCAGCTGTTTTTTGGAAATCAGTCTTCAGGCCTTTGGCCAGATGGGTCATTGGGTCTGACCCAAGTTTAGAGAACTACTTAGAAACATTCATAACTAACCGAAGAGGGTTCTTATTAATACAAAGTCTGGTTCCTCTGACTTGCTAAGTAAAATAAACAGATTAGTAAATGTATGAAAAGCTTCTTGTGAGACATAAAGTCCCCAGTGACTTGTCTTTGTTGGCTTTTGAAAGGAGAGAAAGGAATGATTAGTTCCTACTTGGGAAGTGTCCACTTCCTGAGCTCTAGTATAATTCAAATAGCTTTATTTTCCAGATTTTTTTTCTTTGCTTATGGACAGATCCTCCAAGCATTTTAGAAACATTATTAATAAAAACCAGTAAAATATATTAAGCATTCAATGTGCTAGACATTGTCCTAAGTGCCTAATGTGTGTTAACTCATTAATTCCACATAATTATGCTGTGAGATAAATATATCATTAACCCCATTTCTCAGATGCGCAGCAAAAGCACACCCATGTCAAATAACTTGCCTGTGAGACAGTTCCATTCGCTTGAACTCTGGCCACTAGGCTGCAGTTTTCCCATTTCAGTGACAAAGAGCAGATCATTGAACTGTTGGCATGAGGTTCTGTCTGAGGCCAAGAAAATTAAACTCACACAATGAGATTTTAGCAACTAAGAAATCAGTATCAGTAGGGTTAACTGACTCTGTAAGCTTCCCCAAAGCATCTGCAACAGGTCTGATTCACTGAAACTGAGCACACATGTTACTTACTATGTCTTTAGCTCTGGCTGATGGAAGAACTGAGGCCATACTTAGACTGTGTCATTGGGCTAATTTTATTCTGTAAATAATAGAATAACTGTTTACAATATTTTAGAACATCTCCACCTTTTCCCAGGCCCATAGATTATTGCTCCAGACACAGAGTTTCTTGGTTGGTACAGACTTGAAATTTAGTCCTAGAAATAACAAGATTCTTTTGCTTGTATTGGTTGTCTGTGAGTTAT
This sequence comes from Madoqua kirkii, assembly GCA_006408675.1. Lineage (NCBI taxonomy): Eukaryota > Metazoa > Chordata > Mammalia > Artiodactyla > Bovidae > Madoqua > Madoqua kirkii. The sequence continues at coordinate 19,802 of SJYC01052848.1, read as the reverse complement.
GTCAGCTCGTAAAAGCTCTACTCACTTTTTACAAGGAGTCCAAGTTATAAAACATACATTAGTGTTTCTCAAATGGCAGTTCATCTTTTGGTGAAAATTTGTTCCATCAAACTGAGCTGACTTTAGGTAAGATATAAGAACAAATTTAAATGGATAAGGAAGGAAGGCCAAAAAAAAAAAAAATCAAAATACAAATCTGGAGGTGGCAGTTGTAGATACAGGGATACCAGCAGTGGAGCCGCAGGGGAGGGCAGTACCTGCTTTCTTCTCCTTAGATTCTTTCATGTGAAACTGGGTTCTTTCTCTACATGGACCACAGATATCCCACTTTTCTTTCAGCCCAGATAGTGGAGTATAGTGACTAACAGAAGAAATCCAGTAAAACTACATGTCAGGAGGATGCAGGCACTGGGTGCCTCCTGAGTTAGTAACAGCTTGAGAATCTGGGTCTGAAATGCCAGGCTGGACAGGAAAGTCACATCTGCCCAGGGGGCCTGGCACCTGTTACTGTTTTTGTGCATCCACTTTTCTGGACCTATTGAATGTCTCTTTCTACCACATTTACTCTGCATCACATAGCCCAGACAGAGCTTTCTCATGAGTAAACGACCATGGGTAAAGACAGTCATGCCTTGAGCATTTAGTGAAGGTAAGTAATTCCATTACCTTGGGTGGAGTGCCCTTTTCACAACTGTCAGGCAGCCTAACAGATGAAAACAAGTCACAACGCTAAGGGCAGATGCTGAGACACATCAAAAACTTTTCTCTAGTACTAAAGAATGAAGGAAAATCCTAGCCTGGGGCAGATTTATGTAACTGGATGTCAGCACAGATTTCAAAACCTCTTTTGGAATTGCTGACAGAGCCCCAGACATCCGCTGTGTAGTTGGTGGAAGAGCCGAGCTCTGGTTTGTGACCAGTATCTGCCACGTGTGAGGTGGGACCAGAGACAAATCAGCCTCTCTGATACAGTCTCTTCCTCTCCTAAGTGGGGATAATGCCTCTGCCGTAGTGGTCTTGTGAGGCTTAAATGAGATCAGGTAAGTCACTGTCTGACTTAGCAGAGCTCCTGTCACCTGTTGGTGAGGTGACCTTGGGCAGATCGCCTGTCTTGTTTCTTCATCTCCTGTTATTGTTGTTCAGTTCAATCACTGTCATGTCTCTGCGACCCCATGGACTGCAGCACGCCAGGCTTCCCTGACCTTCACTACCTCTCGGATGTGCTCGAACTCATGTCCATTGAGTCAGTGATGCCATCCAACCATCTTATCCTTTGTCGCCTCCTTCTGCTCCTGCCCTCAATCTTTTCCCAGCACCAGGGTCTTCATCTCTAGCATAGGGATAATCCACACCTCCCAGGTCTGCATGACAAGTAGGCAATAAATTAGAGTGCGTTGTGTTCATCTAGCATAGAATCTGAGTTATGATTATTCCTACTTACATTGTCCAATATACTTCCTGTCTTCTTCCACTTTCAGAAATGGAAACTTGAAACACATAATCTCCTAAAGAATCTCTTAAAATAACAGCAGTTACTTAGAACTTAGAACATAATCAGGTAGAAGCCTGATTATGCATCAGTTACTTGTTAGGCAGAGATGAAAGCACTGTCTTCAGCTGAATTTCCTGCCGACCGTGATGATAAATTAATAGCCAACTATTTAGGCGCTGTTTATCTCTAGGGAGCTCTAGTCATTGTGCTGACAGTCTTCACAACATCCTGGGGAAGAGAGGATGAGTGATTTAATCACCGTCTTCAAGAAGATGCAGGGTTATCATCTGGCTGGTGACCAGCTGTTTTCACCACAACCAATGCCAGATAAAGAGCCAGCAGGCCTAAACTGCTGAAAGACCTGAGTTAAACCCTTTAAGATACGTCTTAAAGAGAGTTCCACTCAGGCAGTACTCATTTCAAAGTACTGAATCATGAGGCTACTATTTACAGTTTTCCAGTGGCAAAGTGAAAAATGTATTTCTTTACAGTATCTACACAGTGTGGCTTAACACCTGGGTGATTCCTTTGGGCAGGTCTACCCTTGAAACTACTCCAGCCAATTTTCATGACAGGCTCCTTGGCAGTTTCCCAGGGACATTCAGAAAAGGCTCTGAGCAGGTTATCCCACGGCTGGGTGAGCTTCAAGCAGCTAAACCAGACCCAGTCTGAAGGTTAAACAATGAAATGGATTTAGCTACCTGAGCCTGTGAAGGGTGTCCACGTGTTGAGCACGACTGTGTATGTCACTAGAGCGGTTGCAGGACCTTCAAAACCTCAGCTTCTTGGGAGAATGATATATAATTAATTATAAGCAGTCAACTATCACCCTTCCTCTCTTTGGTTGTCATGGTGAATGAAAGGTACCGTTGCCTTTCTCCTTAAGGGCCTGACTCAGAAATTGCATGTTCCTCTTTCATTCCCACTTTCTGGGCTAAAATTAAGCCATTTGGCCACATCTAGTCTCACGTAAGCTTGGGAAATAATTTATTTTACACATATTTTATGTTTCCAGGTGTTCACTGAAAAATCCCATGACTAAGGAAGTCGAGAATGTATATTAAGGAAGGCAAATTGTCTCTGCCACAGTTGGGGATAAAAATGCTAGCTGAATGTTATTGAGTACTTACTCTCTGCCAGGGAGAGTCCCTTAAATCATTCAGTCTTCACAAAAAAAATGCCATTGGAAGGCATTATTATTTCCAGGCTTCCCACTGACCCCTCTGTCAATGCAGGAGATGTAAGATACTCAGATTCCATCCCTGGGTCTGGAAGATCCCCTGGAGGAGGACATGGTAACTCACTCCAGTATTCTTGCCTGGAGAATACCATGGACGGAGGAGCCTGGCGGGCTACAATCCAAGGAGTCGTAATACTTGACTTTGAGTCACGACTGAAGCGATTGAGCACACATGGACACACATTATTATTCCTATTTACAGATAAAGCAACTGAGGCTTAGAGAGGTTAAGTTACTTGCTATGGTCATACAGCTGAGGCCACGGCAGGATTCAAATCCAGACACTCTCACTCCAGAGCCTGACATCTTGGGAGTAAAGAAAGAACTAACTATAGAGACGGCAAGCAGGACGGGGCCAGTTTTTATCAGAGAGGTCCTGCACTGTGGGAGGGTGGTGAGTCATGAGTCAGAGATGAAGCCCTGCAGGACTGACCAAGCAAAACAGCTTGCTCATTTCCGCCAGCAAGTTGTGGCTTACCTGGGGCAATTTAGCTGCTGTATTTCCAGAAGTAGTAAGGATGAAGGGACCACTATTCCTTTTGGAGTTTTAAGACTGGCGAGTTAAGGGGCTTTCCCCCCTGATGTTGGTGGTATGACCACCTCCCCAGCCTAGGCCAGACTTGAGGGTCGAGTGCTCTGGCCTTCTGCCTCCTCCCCACCAGCAGACATTGCTCTAAATATCTCATGTGCTGTCCCAGAGGGGCCACAGCTGGCTAGGCCAGATGGGGCCACTTGTTTGTGTCACAGTCACAAGTTAGAGGACGTTTGAAAACTGTTTTCCAGGTTTTTTTTTTTTCTCCTTCTTCTTTTCATGAAAAGGGCTTTTTGTTAGTACAGTCTTTGTTTAAGGATGATAAAGGGACCATTTTATTAGAATGAATTACTGACGCAAGCGCTGCCAGAGGTCTGAGGGAGAGGACAGCCCTCTGGCTCACTTCAGCAGGTGAATGGAAACAGCCAGTGGGCGCTGGTCTCAAGGGCACTTGGGAGCTTGCTCCATCAGCAACTTTGAGTTTAGCTGCTGGCTGAAGCTGAGTCCAGGAGAGGCGGTCAGAGAAAGTACTAGCAATAATACTAAGAAAACATAGGATTTTTTCCTTTGCATATAAAAAGTGTCAAACGATCAGGAATGTTGTCCAGGGCTTACAGAAGATGAACTCTTTCTACCTATTATCAAACTGCTAAGAATCACCTGCAGTGCAGCAGACCAGGAGATGTGGGCTCAATCCCTGGGTCAGGAAAATGCCCTGGAGGAGTAAATGGTAACCCACTCCAGTATTCTCCCCTGCAGAGTCCTAAGGACAAAGGAGCCTGGTGGGCTACAGTCCATGGTGTTGCAAAGAGTCAGACGTTACTTATAGACTCAACAAGAACAAATCACTACTACGAATGGGGCCCCAGTAACAATCTTAGCTCGTGTTTCTGAACCCCTGAAAAAGCCAATCCTCTCTGCTAAGCCAAAACTGAATGTTGATGGGGAAAAAGTCAAACAGCTGAAAATAAGCCAGGGTCTCAGGGATTCGCATATACGTGGAACATTTAAAGATGCTTCAAAATAGTTTCTTCAAGTGGTGCTCAAGGAACTTTAGAAGATACAAAAATGCTAGTAAGCCAAACTTGTACATTTTAACTTGTGTTTTCTCCATGTCTAGAGCATGCATGCCAACATAAATTTGTGAAGACATATGGGTTGATTTGTGAAGACATTTGGGCCCATAATCTCATCTGCTGTTTTACTGAGACTCCAAGACCCAGTGCATTTAAAATCTGTTGGATGAATCAGCATTTCTTAGGAAGCCTCTTTTAAAATATGGCTATTTGCAAACAGTGGCAAGGAATGCAGCATTTAAATCAATTGACCGTGAACTCTTCAGAGTTCAAGGAAATCATTAAGGGCTGATAAAGTCAATAGAAGTTTGGGTAAGAGCAAAGATACCCCTTGATATTGTTTGAAGGCATGTAATACCAATCAGTTCTAAGTGACTGAACCCCAAGTATTGATAGAGAAACAGGTGCCTAGGGGCAGCTGGCAGTGGTCAAGCTGTGGGAGGGTCAAACTCTGGGTTCCTCCAGGCCTCTCCTCTGACAAGCAAGGTGAGCTGCAGGAAGGCTGTCACCTGTGCCTGCGAGAACAACATGCACTTAGAGAGGAAGACAAGCTTCCCAGCCCATAAAGCAAGGATCCTAAGATCTGGCCTGTTTATCTCACAAGTGAGGCGTCCTTCTAAAGATGTACCAATTTTGGGTGGTGGCCTTACTCTTTAGGGAGAACAGCGCCCTGCGGGGCTGGTGGGGAGGACATGTCCAGGAGTGTTGACAGGCAGAGTTTCTAAGTGCAAACTTCCCTGAACCTCCACTTGAACCAAATGTTCTCCCTCCCAGCTGTTATTCATGCACAGATTCTGTAAGCCTTCTACACAACAACTATAACCAGTTATTTGTATTAGTTGTCTAATTGCTATGATCCCACACAGTCTGGTATAAACACAAGGCTGTGACTTATTCCAACAGTGAATCCTCAGTTCCTTGAATTTCCAAGGCACAAAGTGGGTACATGATCAATACCAGTGAATGCTGAGAGAAATGGAAGATGCCTGCACCAGAGAGAACTTGCTTACACCAAAACTCAGTCACGGTCCTCTGATTTTCTAAACCCGGCCTCTTATGTTGCTCTTCTACCTCAGGTCTTCTAGGAAGAGAGGGAGTGGCCAGGACGCTGACGCTGGGGTCGGTGCTCATTCAGCCACCATGGCCGCAGCTTCTCCTATCAGAGATACGCCTCTGAAGGTAAATATTCAGAAGCTATACAGTAGGTAAAGACCGCCACCACCTGCAACAGGCCAGCAGCCCCAGAGATCAATTCAGGGAAGGAAAAGCATGCATGCAAGTCCATCTTTGCACATTCTCTGCAAAATCTTTCAAACCATGCTAAGGTGTGATGAGAGACTATCCGAGTGTACAAAAGCCTATGAAATACCTGCTAACCTATACACAGACAGGTAGCAGGAAATTTTTTTGATTTTCTGAGATCGATTTAGCTACTTTCTAAGTTAGATAAAGAAGGAAAAATCATCACCCAAAAAGTACATTCTGCTAGCATTTCCCTGAACATGACCCTTCCTAGCTGCAGACAAACACAGGAAGTACAGCCTGTCACTAAAATGAATAGAAATAGTTTTCCAACTCAGTGAACTACAAATCTTACTTTTTCCCCCACAACAGTGCAAAGGGTAAGTAATTTAATGATATTTGCTTTGAATTTGTGTTATCTTCCAAATAGTGATAAATTGGAAAGATGTTAGGCATTAAAACATTAAAATTTTATTTTGGTTATAATTAAATTTATTTTAAACTAACATTTTTTATTTATTGGCAGCTCTATAGTAGTGATAGAAAAGCATATCATATAATCAGAACTCCAGACTATGAAAAACAACTATTAGTAAGGAGAGAGTTCTTTTTTCTTTGATATTTATTCTTAAAAAACAAACAAACCAAACCCCCTCAATGATCTACACTCTTTTGCTGCATTTCAGGCCTTCAAGAGTGTAAAATCTATAAAACGGAATTCTCAGAAGTGGTAGCACCAGTTAAATATTATAAGAAATGCTTATTTTAGGTGCTTGAAATTAAAACAAAAAAAGAAATCAGTATTTTAGCAAATCTAAATTTACCTGATGTGCCTTCAGTGGTCTGAATTAAAGCATTATTATACCAATTAAGCAAAGTAAATCAAGACACCTCAAAAAAAGGTGGTATAGTAAGAAAATGTCAATTTAATCATTTACTTTAGCAGGCAAGCAATTTGTAAACATTCAGTAGCGGCAGCATCCAAGTTACAAACAATTTAAAAAGAAACCAAGATTAGTGATTATAATTTTTCCTTCCCTTTCCCCAGAAAAAAGAAAAAGAGAGAAAAGATTTGACTTGAAATTAAAACAAAAAAAGAAGTCAGTATTTTAGCAAATCTAAATTTACCTGATGTGCCTTCAGTGGTCTGAATTAAAGCATTATTATACCAATTAAGCAAAGTAAATCAAGACACCTCAAAAAAAGGTGGTATAGTAAGAAAATGTCAATTTAATCATTTACTTTAGCAGGCAAGCAATTTGTAAACATTCAGTAGCGGCAGCATCCAAGTTACAAACAATTTAAAAAGAAACCAAGATTAGTGATTATAATTTTTCCTTCCCTTTCCCCAGAAAAAAGAAAAAGAGAGAAAAGATTTGGAAGTAAATGACTTAAAACACTACAAACGCTGAACATTCAGTTATGTCTTCTATCAGCCTTCTATGCGTCCTCTCCCTGTGTTGTATTTTTAGAGGTGTATCTACTCCTAAAATGCATCATCTTGCAATAACTGGGATGTGAACATCTGCAATCTCGAAGTGGTTCCTGCACACGTATGTGCATGCAGGATCTCAGTTTAAATCCCATTTGCAAAGGGAATATTTATATCTTGATTCAACGCTTCTTTGACTTCAAGGGGAAGGGTGTCAAAAAGGTGATCTTCCACCACAAGCCCACTTTTCTTGAGCAGGCGACACTGGCCCAGCTGGGCTGGCAGGCGGTCCAAGCAGTTCCCCTTTAGCTCCAGCTGGGTGAGCTGTGACAGCTGACCGATCTTCTCTGGGAGGGATGTGATGCAGTTCTGCCCCAGATTCAAAGTCCTCAACTTAACACATTTAAACAGCTGTTTTGGCAGAATGTCCACTTTGTTCCCCGTGATATGCAAATGCTGCAGGTTCTGAAGCAATCCTATTTCTATTGGGATCATGGAAATGTTGTTGTAACTCACATCTAAGCATCTGAGTTTCTGTAAACTAAACACTGCCACCGGTAGGGATTCCAGCTTGTTGTTAGAGAAATAAAGTGACTCCAAGTTTTTGACGTGAGTGATGGAGGGTGGAATGGTGACAATTTTATTATGCCATAATTTTAAACAAGTAAGTCGTTTTAAATGCTGGAAACTGTGATTTCTTCAATTGTGCGAATGTTATTTGACTTTAAATCCAGTTCCTGTAAGTTAGAGAGGCTGAAAATAGCATGTGGAATTCTCTCCAGCTCACAGTTTTGGAGTTCAAGCTCGGCAACATTCATCATTTTCTTAAGGCTGTTCAGTACCAGGAGTTTAGTGCCGTCATTATGAATGACTAACTTGGTGAGATGTGGGGCCACATCCGTAATGTTGGAGGGGACTTTGGTCAAATTGCTCTTCACATGGAGGATCTTTAGGTGCCGCAACTCTCGGAGAGATTCGAGGCCTATCATCTTATTGTTTTCAGAGTTCAAATTGCCTATCAAGTACAGTTCGCGAAGGTTTTTGAGCAGATACACCCAGGCAGGAATTTCTGCCACATCAGTGAACTTCACGTGAAGGCATCTCAAGTGATCGCGGAGAAAGCTGAAAGCGGTCTGCTCCACTTTTGCAGGGCAGTGGCACAGGTGAAGCTCTTGGAGATTAGTCATCTGAGAAATCTTAGCAGGAAGTTTAGCTTCTGGAATCAGCTCGAGTTTTAGCACATCCAGGTCTGTGAGGTCAAAGACAGCATCAGGCACGCCCGACAGCATAAACAAATGCAGTTCCTGCTTGTCCTGGGCGTTGCGAGACACGTGCTGCCTCAGTTTTTCAAATGTCCACTCGTGGTTCAAACTAATTTCCCGAAGTTTATTTTCACTGACTTCTGACAAGAACACCCCAAAACGCTTGGAATAGAGCTGGTCATACTGGTCTACCATGTGGAGAAGGAACGCAAAGTCATTTTTGACATCTGGAATGTCACTGAAACTGCTCTCTTCTCTGACTTTTTCAAAAGAATATTCCTTCAAAGGAATCCTGAATAACCAGAAGAGAGTGTAGAGGCAGATAAAACCATACACACAAATAATGGATATGTAGCTGATGAGCAGCTTTTTCAGCATGTATGCCATGTTGTGGGTGCACTCAAACACCTCGTAACCAGTCAGGTGCTCCACCTTGGGCTTGCAGACGTGCTCGAAGCTGATCGCGTTGACAAAGTTTGCTGTGTAGCAGAGAATAAAAATGAACTTGGCTGTTTTGATAACTGTTTGGACCACATAGAGTTTATAGATCAGGTCACTGTCTTCCACGTGAGCACGGAACTTCCGCACTTTCTCGAACAGGGCTTTGGCCTGTTCCCCGTCCTTTTTATCCAGGATGGTCATGCTGGGGACTTCGATCACGGGCTTCTCAGCTGAAAATTTGAATCCAGTCTTGTTGATCATCGGGGTGCTGGCGCTGGGGCTCCCTTCATCACTGCTGGTAGACACATGCTTTGGTAGAGTCTGGGCACCTGTTATTCTCTGCTTGTTTTCCTCCGAGTCTTCACACGCTGTCTCGGACAATGCTTTAGTAGTCCAAGGAGATTCAAAGCACTTTCCTAAGATCGAAACGAAATGCTCTACTTTTGAGCATGTTTTAGGATATTTGAACCAAAAGTTGCTACTGACCATAAGAATAATAGTATGTATAAGAGCAAGGTATGGAAAGTACTTGGAATACCACGGAAGGGCCAGATGGTAACACATCTGATTAATAAATACATATTGCTGGAAATCCAAGTTTGTTTTTCGGCCTGTTGGGTCTTTCTTCTCTTTCTTGGCCTCCTGATTTGGAGCCGTGGAATCTGCATGAGGATATGTGGCTCTGAGAGGTATGTCAGGTGTCACAGCAGATGCGCCAAAGGAAATCTCATTTGTTATCCGCCCATCTTGGTCTTGGTCTGTGGCTGATGCCATCTTCGGGATGTTGGTGGTAATGTCGGCATTTCCTGGTGTAGTATGTGCCTTTGAATTTACAGGAGCTGGCAGTACTGGCAAGCAGACCACCTGATCTTTGGTAAGTTGCATGGTTCCTGCAAAGATGGCTACCATCAGCATAACAACAGCCAGGTAATCCATAAACACGTCCCACCATGGTTTCAGGATTCGGTAAGTTGGCTGAATGTCATTAAGTGAAGCAACTTCTGCAAGGGTAAACATTCCTAGAAAACAGGCAAACAGAAGACATTATGACACAAATGCAAATGAAAACATTAAGTGGCAAAATGCTTTCTATTCTAGCCTCTTCTTCCAGCTTCTCCAATCAGCCAACTTCCCTGGCACTCTACTCCTCCTACACAGTTTTCTCTGCCTGGAATACTTCCTCCCCACTTCCCTTCACAAGGCCATCAGTTTATGTTGCCTTTCCCAGGAAGCCCTTCCTGATTCCTAGTCTGGGTGAGGTGCTTCTTTGATGTGCTCTCACACAACTATGTACCTCTATCCATCACAGCCCTTACTATATTAGTAGAACCAACTGTTTACTTGTCCATCTTCCTTACTGTTATACAGCCAATGCTTGACACACAGTTAATGCTCAATCAATGAGACATTGTATTAGTTCTTGATCATCACCCTTATCGCCATCATCATAATCATCAAAATTCCTCAAGAACATTTATTCATGGTCTACATATGGCACTGGCAGAAGAGCATTTTATTAAACTTAATTGCCACCACAAGCAACCTGGACCCACACGAGAATAAAAACTATTAGCCCGTCCTCAACATAAACATAGTTAAAGGAACACAAAGCAAAGAAGCTGTGGGATCCTTGTAACCACTGACATTTTGCAGCTATCAAAGCTTCAGTGGTGGTTTTCAAGCACCTTATACTCGGAACAGGTTTTGATCCCAAGAGAGAGAAGAGAAGAGAAGGCTGACTGAGGAAGAAAATAAAAGATATAGGGTGGCGAACACAGCAGCAGGGTACTGTAATGTCACATTGACCCCGAATGGTCACCAGCTCTGCCCCATGCATCCTAGCAAGGGTGACAACACCCAAAAAACCAACACCAGCACACAGTGATTCCAGCCTCAGATGGCTCTTCTCTTCTAGCATGCTGCCCACAGCAGCCGCTACCCACCAAGGGTTTTGTGCCCCTGCCATTTCCTTTTTTTTCTGTTGAACTCTGACTTATTCTTCAAATCCCAGCTCAAGCACTACCTCTTTCTCAAGTTCCTATTGTACCGTCTAAAAATAATCTATTTCCAGTATTGGCCTCTTCAACTAGCTCTTGAGCTCCTACTGGGTAGAGCTATGTCTTATTCACTCTTGGATCTACCGTGTCCTACTCTCTCCCCTTAAGAGCAGAGAAGGCGGGGAGTAGTGATGATGATGACGTCAAGGAGGATGATAATGATAGCAACTATCATTTGTCATCTTCCTTCCGTATACCAAGCACCATAACAGGAGCTTTGTATCTTCACAACCCCCTGCTTCTGTACACAGCACATTCCTGAAAATGAACGTATTAAATTTGAAGCTTTGGGGACTGAGGGAATGATTACACTTCCAAAATGCTACACAGTCTTATAAAATCCACCAGAACTCCTAAAATTAAAAATACAGATAATACTGAAGATGTGAGGATGTGGAGCAAACAGAACTCAAACACTTCTGGTAGGAGTATGAATTTATAAAAACCTGCTGGGAAATTTTTAAAATATCTACCCAAACTGAATATATGCACAGTCTACGGCCCAGCACTCCCACTACTAAGTATACACCCATGAGAAATACATATACCCATCAAAAGACATGAATAAGCAATCACAGCAGCACTCTACAACACCCCTAAGCTGTAGATTATCCAAACGCCCATCAGCACTAGAACAGAAAAATCAAATGTGGTGCATTTACAAAGTGGAACATCGGGCAGTAATGAGAATGAATGATCTGGTTAGGTGGGTGTGTTCAGTTTATAAAACGTGATCTATACACTTAGGCTATGTACCTTTGTTGGTATGCATGCTTTAACTTCAATAAGGAGCTTCAAAAAGAAATGGTAAAAGAAGCTGTAGTAGAAACAGCTGTCCTAGGAATGTGCTGGGACACCACACCGAGGCTTGGCCTCATCCCTGTCCCAAGGCACACCCAGGCCAGCTGGGGTCACAGGCCGGGAGAGTCAGTAACTTCCTCCAGCAGCCTGCCCTTACCGTCCTCTCCCTGGCCTGAGAGGAAGGCCCTGCTCTCCCTGGGGTAAAATCTGCCACACAAAAGAGGGTGCAGAGGTATGAATATACAATGTGCAAAAGCGCTGGTTGCTAACAGTTGAACTACACAGATGGATTGTAAATGGAACGTTGCCTGGATTCTGTCTAACCTCACAGCATTACTCTAAGCCGCCTAAGTGTTACTGCTTTCCTGTGACAAGCAAAGACATAGGCTCTCAGGAGTTAAATTGTGCAAGTCAAATAACTAGTGGTGGAGTCTGGGCTTAAAATCTGATTTAAGGCCAAACCACCTGTGCTTTCTACCAGATTTGAAGGTCTCTTCTCATGTTTGCAGCGCTTTACAGTTTGCAAGCTACTTTTCCATAAAATGTCTCAACTGATTCTCACAATAACCCAGTGAACTAGGCATTGCTATTGCCCAAGGATATGAGGAAACTTGAGGCACAAAAATCTTAAGTGACCTTCCTGAGCCAATTAAGTGACAGAGCTAACAGAATCTTTCATCTTGAAATCTCTTTCTCTATCACACTGTTATCCAGCGACTGTGCTCTTGGTTAAGGCTTGGCTATTGAAGGAAGGACCTTCTCACTGTTGTCCTTGGCTTTGAAGAGACAGAGGAATGAAATTATGTAATCAACACCTTCCCTAGAGCAACCTTTTATGACATTCACTTAGAATTCAAAAAAAACATGCATCAGGCACCACGGAGAAGCAGACAGAAATGGTCCTTCAAGGAGCTCCTGCTCAAATGGTAGATGACAAGCAGTAAGTGTATTATTATTACATGGTAAGAAAATCACTCTTACCTGGTTAATGCAAAGTATAGGGGAGGCACAGAACAGGGTAAACTTACAGCCACACTGGGCAAATGGGAGGACTGCAGAGATCTGGTTTTTCAGATGAGACTGGAAGGATAAGAACTTCCATGGGGTTGTGGGGAGTAGAGGAATATAATTTTGGCAGAACAAATAGCAAGTCAATGGCATAGACACATGGGAGAAATTATGTTGCAGCAACTATAAGAAATTCTTGTTGTTCAGTCGCTAAGTCATGATCGACTCTGTGACCCTATGAACAGCCAGCACGCCAGGCTTCTCTGTCCTTCACTATCTCCCTGAGTTTGCTAAACTCATGTCCACTGAGTCAGTGATGTCATCCAACCATCTCATTCTCTGTTGCCCTCTTCTCTTGCCCTCAATCTTTCCAAGCATCAGGGCCTTCCCCAGTCAGCTCTCATCAGGCGGGCAAATAATTTGAGCTTCAGCATCAGTCCTTCCAATGAATATTCAGGGTTGATTTCCTTTAGGATTGACTGGTTTGATCTCCTTGCTGTCCAAGGGGCTCTCAAGAATCTTCTCCAGCACCACAGATCAAATGCATCAATTCTTTGGTGCTAAGCCTTCTTCATGGTCCAGTTCTCACATCTGTACATTCTAATGTTATTCTATTATTAGTCTAGTATATCTCTGTATAGATATCACATTTAATGGGTAAGTCAATAGATGGAAACAAGGATGGTTTCAATGAAGTTATAAGGAAGTGCCTGGGCCATAGGCAGGAAACCAGTACTTTTCTGCATTGTCGATCATTGACTCGGTCTTATCTTGAACACAGGACTTCAATTAATGTGTCCATTCTCCAATTTTACCTATCAAAAACTGGGTGGAAAACTGGAAGTGTTTCAACCACTACCCAAATTAAAGATACAATGGCACTTTGAAAATAAAAATTGCTCTTCATATATAGTATACATGTGTGTGTGCAAAGTACATTAACCACATATTCATATAACACAGTTAATTAAGTCTCTTATGATCCTCAGGTGACTTTTTTCTAATCTAAAAGTCATGTTAATGAGGGAAGAGACTGTATCTAGATATCTTGAGCCTTGATCCCTTAGCCATTAGTCAGAAATGGCTATCAATGGTTATTAAAGATTTTCTTTTTAACCTGAAGAAGGCACATTAATAAATACTAGCTGCATACATGCTTTGGGTTCCCCTTTATATGTCTTCAAGAATTACATTATGAGGAAGTAGATTTCACATTCTAAAACTTCTCCATGGCACATATGAAAATCAGCTTAATATCCTATAAGCAAATATTTCTCATGGATGGTGACAAAGCTTTTTGTACTAAAGTTGAATGGGGGAAGTTACTGGACTTTGGTTGGACAAAGATGAATCGGAAAATTATAGAGAACGGGTCTACATTATTTTATGATATATGATTCTATTTCTTATCTTATGGCCAATGATAGTAGAATAAACCAACAACTAACAGTCAGATTCAGAAATTAGAAATTACGATGATTTACAGCCCTGTGACTATACTTAATTAAGCACTGAACTGTACACCTTAAAGGGCTTCCCTGTTGCCTCAGACAGTAAATAATTTGCATGCAATGTAAGAGACCTGGGTTCGATCCCTGGGTTGGGAGAAGATCCCTTGGAGAAAGAAATGGCAACCCATTCTAGTATTCTTGCCTGGGAAGTCCCATGAGCTGAGGAACCTAGTGGGCTACAGTCCATGGGGTCACAAAGAGTTGGATATGGCTGAGTGACTATCACTGTACACCTTAAATGGGTAAATTTTATAGTATATGAAGTATATCCCAGTAAAACTATTAAAATTTAGAAGCTAAACCTCAATCTTTGTTATTTTATTGCCTAAATCAACTCTCCAGAGAAAGCAAACGCAAATATGTTTTTAAATAACTGCTAAGCTATTATGATTGAACAGAACTGGTTCTGGAGAAATACCTTTAGCATTTTACTCATCTTCTCTGAGCATTCATGCCTCACATATAAAATTTTGATATCAACATCTACCTCTCAGGGTCATGTGGGCCAGGTATTAGAAATGCCTAATTCAGGGTCTGACACAAAGTAAGACCCAAAGACACCAGCTGAATCAGAATGCAGAGTAGAAAGCAAGGCCATCTTAGTCAGTCTTTAATGAAAATGATTAGGCCAAATTCTTGAATTCTGAACTTAGCATATAGCACTATGTACACAGAATTCATTCTAAAAAAAAAAAAAGACAAAATTTTGCATTCAATTTCATTTATTCATTCAAAAAAATTTCATTTAAAATTATTTATATTGGGAGGTGGCAAATTATCCTAGAAAGAACACAACTTTTATTATCCAAAGAGACCAAGGTTCAAATCCTGCTCTTTTTTCCAGTTTATTAGCATGTAATTGTGGCAGAGTTTGCTGGAAAACTTATATTAATGGGATTATTCTTACTAGCATAATAAGAAAAAGTCTAGCATTAAAACAAAAAAATATAATCATTTACCCTTATTAAAAAGAAAAAAGTGGGAGAACGAGATGGTGGAGGACTAGGTGGACGTGGAGTACATCTCTCCCCACGGATACATCAGGAATACACCTTAAGACACAGAAGTGCATGCAGAACACCAGCTGGGAGTGGACAGGAGGACCTGACCAGTGGAAAAGAATATATAGAACCACGCAAAACTCAGTAGGAGGAAGGAACTAGGGGAAAAAACATGAGTATTAATAGGACTGGACCTACGCTCAGCTGGTGGGGGAACTGAAGCAGGGGTCCGATCCACACAGCGGGGCAATTCTGAGTCAGAGGAAAACCATTTAAGGCTGAGAGTGAAACAGCTGACCTGTGGCAGCCTAAATGGAATGAGAATCAGACAGTCCTTGCTGCAGCCATACATATGCCAGGCAGAAACGCAGGTGTCCTAGAAGGGGCAGCGGCTGGGAGCCGGAGTTGAGGGATTGTGAAACAATCCCAGTGCGAGGGCTGCTGTTGACTGCGGAGAGACCAATCCAGGGGATATGAGGGAGGAGACCATGGTGGGAAATGCGTTATGGAGGAAAGCCAGGCAGCCATGGAAGCAAGGCGATACTGCTGAGTCATGCCTAGTGGGTGAAACCGTTACCATAGCCTCTCTCCCTCCACAAGCCAGCATCAACAGCTGAACAATAGAGAGGCTGGGCCATCAAACACCTGACACACTGAATTACAGAGTAGATCCCACCCAGGGGACCCCTTTAAGTGACTGATGCACTGAACTACGGTAGGAGCACACCCAGGGGGCCCGTTTAAGTGCCTGATGCACCGATCTACACGGTAAAAAGAAAGAAAGGACTTTGTGACCTCATAGACTGCAGCCTAACAGGCTCCTCTGTCCATGGGATTTTCTAGGCAAGAATACTGGAGTGGGTTGCCATTTCCTTCTCCAGGAGATCTTCCCAACCCAGGGATTGAGCCTAGGTCTCCCACATTGTAGGCAGATGCTTTACCGCCTGGGCCACCAGGGAAGTCTTCAGAATCTACAGGGTGGGGCCCTCTATATGCCTGATGTGCCGAACAGCAGAGAAGGACCCCATGCAAAGGATCCTTCTAAGTGCCTGAACCGGCGGAACTATGGAGAAAGACTGGCCAAAGAGGCCTTCTGATCGCCAGGTACAAGAGGCTCAGAAAAAAAGACTCTGACAGGGCCATAACTCCTGCCGTGGAGGCAGTTTGTGTCCCTGAACACTTGGCGCCGCCAGGGTTCCTGCAAGCCAAGCAGCTGCACCACCTTCACGCTCAACTCTCACTGGGGCAGAGCTGCCACAGGCAAAAAAACCCCCCAAAAGTCTTGTGTTTATGCATGCAGGCTCGCGCCAGTCCTGTGCGACTCTTTGCGACCCGGTAGATTGTGGCCTGCCAGGCTTCTCTGTCAGAGAAGGGGTTCTCCAGGCAAGAATACTGGAGCATGTTGGCCAATACTGGTTGCCATCCCCTTCTAGAGCACTATATTTCCAGCTGCCCTAGCCACCAACCCTCCTGAGTAGCTGGTGCTGCCAAAACCTCTGCTACCCAAGCAGCTGCACCACTTCCACAGCTGGCCCTCCCAGGGGCAAACCCAAGCCCTCCAGGACAGCCTCAGGAGCTAAACCCCAGCGGACAACCGACATGTAAATGTGGAAATAAAACCACAATTGCAACCCAGGGGCAGTGTGGCTACAGAAGAAGACCCAAAACCTTCCTACAAGCTGTACAAGCTGTAGATTAAAATCACATGATCAACTAAGCAGATTCTGTGTCTATGGAATACATAAAAGGTCATTGAGAGCTCCCACAAAAGAAAACGCACTAGCTCTGATAGCTGTGGACACTGGAGACAAGAACACACAGATGAAGGACCAGATTAGAATCCGAGCTGTCCAGAAATCAGTACAGTGTTGGAGGGCATCCGAGGGAGGTAAGTCCCAGCACAGCAAAGGCCTCTGACAGCAGAGGCTCAGGAAAGACATTTATTATTCTTATTTTTTGACTTGTTCTGCAGATTCTTTTGGATATTTTTTCCCCTCTTTGTTGTACTTGTCAATTTTATTGGCACTAAGAAATCCAATTAAACTTTTGAGTGTTTTTCTTTTTCCTCAGTCACATTTTTAATTGTTGTCATAAAACTCTACGTTGGACTTTTGCAGTTCTGTGGAGTTGTCCTCTTTTTCTTTTCTCTTTTTTAATTTTTTAAACCTATTGTTATTTTTTTTACATTTCTTTGTTTGCTTTTTCTACTGTTCTTTTCCCCTTGCAGTCAATCTTTAACTGATATACATCTTTTTTTATCTACCTCTATTTAACTTTGCCTATCTATTCTTTCTTTTTTTTCTTTCTCTCCTTTCCTCTCAATATATTTGTTAGTTTTATTTCCACTGCTTTATTCCCCAGTTGGCACCTTGCTTTGTTTTCCAGTTTGTGCTTTAATTAGTTTTGTTCTGGTAGATATAATTTTTGTTTTCCTCTGTTTGCTGGGTCAATCTATTGTACTTAATTTTTGTTGGAGTGTTTTGACTTTGCTTATGGGTGTATATGTATATGTGTTTATGCAGCCACACTTTCTATTGTTGTTATAAACCTCTGCCTCTATACTGGGCTTTTGCAGTTCTGTGGAGTTTTCCTTTTTTCTCCCTCGTTTCCTTTCTTCTTTCATTTTTTTTTCTTTTCTCTTTTAAAAATTTTAATTTTTGACTTTTTAAACCTATTATATTTTTTCTACATTTATTCCTTCATTTGCCTTTCCTACTGTTCTTTTCCCTTGCAGTTAATCTTTAATGTATATACATCTTTTTCATCTACTTCTATTTAACTCTGCATATCTATTCTTTCTTTCTTTCCTTTCCTCTCAATGTATTTGTTAGTTTTGTTTTCATTGCTTTATTTTCCATTTGGCACTTGGCTTTAGTTTTGTTTTCCAGTTTGTGCTTAAGTTAGTTTTGTTCTTAACTGGTAAATATAATTTTTGATTTTCTTTGTTCACCGGATCAATCTACTGTACCTTATTTTTGTTGGACTGTTTTCACTTTGCTCGTGGGTGTATATGTATATACTCCATTATTTTAATTATTATTTACCTGATTTTGTAACTGCCATTTGTCTGGGGTTCATCTTTGGTTTCTCATTTTTGGATACTGGTTTTACTCTCCCTTAATGCCATAACAAACCACTTGTGGTATCTTGATTCCTGACCAGAGATCAAATCCTGATCAAACCCTTGCAGTAGGAACACTGACTCCAAGACCCTAGACTACCAGAGAACTAACTCTAGGAGTATCAAATAGTGAGAACTCACACAAAGGACACCACTTGGATACAAGACCCGGCATCACCCAACCACCAGTAGCACCCTGTGCAGGACGCCTCATCTAAACAACAAACAAAACAAAAATACAAACCCAATCATCAACAGACAGGAGTACCACCTCACTCAGCCTTCCCATCAGAGGAAAAACAAAAACTCAGCACAAATCTCACCCTATACGAAGCTCACACAAACCACTGGACCAACCTTAGGAGGGCAGAAACCAAAAGGAAGAAAGAATTCAACTTTCTTCAAGGAAAGAATTCAACTTTCCTTGAAGCATGGGAAAAGGAGACCTCAAATACAGTAACTTTAAAAAAAAAAAAGAAAAGGCAGAAAGATACTGCACAAATGAAGAAAGAAACTAGAAACATGGAAGTCCAAATAAATGAAAAGGAAATAGGACAGTTACCTGAAAAAGAATTCAGAATAATGATAGTAAAGATGATCAAAAATCTTGAAAACAAAATAGAGAAAATGCAAGAACCAATTAGCAAAGACATAAAAGAATAAAGAATAAGGACACAGAGACAACACAATTACAACATGATACAACACAATTACTGAAATTAAAAATATTCTAGAAGGAATCAATGGTAGAATATCTGAAGCAGAAGAACGAATCAATAAGCAGGAAGACAAAATGGTAGAAAAAACTTCTGAAGAGCAGAATAAAGTAAAAAGAATGAAAAGAGCTGAGGACAGTCTCAGAGACTTCTGGGACCATATCAAACACACCAACATTCAAATTATAGGGGTCCCAGAAGAAGAAGAGAGAAAGAAAGGGTATGAGAAAATTTTTGAAGAGATTATAGTTGAAAATTTCCCCAACATGGAAAAGGAAATAGCCAATCAAGTCCAAGAGGCACAAAGAGTCCCATACAGAATAAACTCAAGGAGAAACACGCCGAGACTCATACTAATCAAACTAATAAAGACTAAACACAAAGAAAGAATATTAAAAGCAGCAAGGGAGAAGCAAGAAGTAATATACAAGGGAAACCCCTAACGATTAATAGCTGATCTTTCAGCAGAAGCTCTGCAGGGCAGAAGGGCATGGCAGGATATATTTAAAGTACTGAAAGGGAAAAATCTACAACCAAGATTACCGTACCCAACAATGACCTCATTCAAAATTGATGGAGAAATAAAAAGCTTT
This sequence comes from Madoqua kirkii, assembly GCA_006408675.1. Classification (NCBI taxonomy): domain Eukaryota; kingdom Metazoa; phylum Chordata; class Mammalia; order Artiodactyla; family Bovidae; genus Madoqua; species Madoqua kirkii. The sequence goes on along the minus strand of SJYC01052848.1, from coordinate 277 downwards.
TCAGACAAGCAAAAGTTAAGAGAATTCAGTACCACCAAACTAGCTGCACAACAAATGTTAAACGGACTTATATAGTCAAGAAATACAACAGAAGAAAAAAGATCTACAAAATCATCCCCAAACAATTAGAAAATGGCAATAGGAACACATGTATCAGTAATTACTTTAAATGTACATGGATTAAATGCTCCAACCAAAAGACACAGACTGGTTGAATGAATACAATAACAAGACTCATATATATGCTGTCTGCAAGAAACCCACTTTAGACCTCAAA
>SJYC01052844.1:0-16322 GCA_006408675.1 Madoqua kirkii | reverse complement strand
AAAATATTTTTTTATAAAATAATGTTTTTTATATTCTGGCTAGATAAGCTATGCATGTATAAATAAGTATTCATTCTAACCCAAACTATGATCTTAATTGCCTGTCCCTTTAATGATACTTTAGGCACAATAAGGAAGAATGCTCTGACAATGAAACCTGTATCATTATAAGCTTTAAATGCATTTGTCTATACAAAGATAGAAGTTGGCAGTTGAGCTAACAGTATTTAATGCTTGTATGTCACCCATTCCTGAGAAGTTCAATACACTACAAAAAAAAATTATCTTTCTTACAAAGTAAAACATCTTTATTTTAACAAAATATAAATCACATAAAATTGTTAATATTATCACTAACTCAAAATATGTATTTGCTGATGAAGGAAGTAGAAATATATGGCTCTTGTTCAGCATTATTGAAATAAGCAACAATTTACTTCAGAGGAATACAAACAAATCCATTTAAGGCTCAAGATTTGCTGAAAAATAAGCTATTGATTCTCAGTATGAGGATGTGTGTAAGACACTTCAGCTTCAGTTCTGAAATCAGATGCCCTGTATCTCTAAACTGAAGATGTGTTCTAGACATACCTTCACAACTGTAGTAATCAATTTCATACCTAACTATTGTGTCAGCATGATGGTAACTTCAGAAATGATTACAAAGGTAGTTCCCTCCTTTTCTCTTATTGACAGTGACTTTTATTCCTGGGAAAAATGAACAAATCATACGCTGTTATGTAACTTTGTTTCTTCTAAAAAGTTCATTTATTTTGGAAAAATGTAAGAATGGCCCTGTTTGCTCCACTGTACTTATATGTGCTATCATTCAAGAATGATAAGATGGGATTAAAATACATGTAAAAATACAGTCATTATAGATATTTTTCCTTTAAAGTTTCTGTAATTTTATTGGTTTGTGATTTTAGGGCATATATTTATAACACATATAAAATATAATTTAATGATTTAAATCTCTGTGTTTGAAGTCAGGTAACCTGGTTGGTGTTTCAGTTCTGCCCCTACAAGCCGTATATTTTGGTAAAACATTTATCTTCTTAAGTTTGTTTGATCATCTGTAGGGTGAGCACTTTAGTAGTGTCTATCATGTTTGATTTCTACAGTGATTAGTCTAAAGAAGATAAAGTGATATAAATTTGTTTTATATAAAAATTGCATTTGATAAACCCAATAACGATGGAAGTCAAATATAGTTTGAATTTTAGGGTTGTTGGTTTTCAGTCACCAAGTCATGTCTGATTCTTTGTGACCCTATGGACTGCAGAATCAGTGATGTCCTCCAACCATATCATCCTCTGTCACCCCTCTCTTCTCTTTCTGCCTTCAATCTTTCATCAAGGTCTTTTCCAATGAATTGACTATTCATAACAGGTGGTCAAAGTATTGGAGATTCAGCTTCAGTATCAGTCCTTCCAATGTATATTCAGGGTGGATTTCCTTTAAGATTGACTGGTTTGATCTCCTGCTGTTCAAGGGATGCTCAAAAGTCTTTTCCAGCACCACAGTTCAAAAGCATCAGTTCTTTGGGGTTCTGCCTTCTTTATGGTCCAACTCTCACATTGTGCATGACTACTGGAAAGACCATGGCCTTGACTACACTTTGACTTTGTCAGCAAAGGATATATAATCATAAAAGTTCAAAGAGAGTGACACCTTTTTTATTGTTTTGTCAAGATGGCTTTAGAAGGATTAACAGCTCGTTCTAAAAGATCCAAATGGACAGAATGCTCTTATTATGGCAAACCACAAAACAAAAATGCTGGATCAAGAAAGAGAAACCATGCCCAGGAGCTGTGGATAAGCTATATTTCTCAGAATGAAATACTCATTTTGATTAGCAGGGGGTGACGTGCTTGAAAAGACTGGAAACAGAAAGGTTGGACTTTGTAGGGTTTTGGTGTAAAGTAAGCTTGCTAAGGTGGTGCTGGTGGTAAAGATCCCACCTGCCAAGCAGGAGACATAAGAGGCGTGGTTTGATTAAAAGATCCAAATGGACAGAATGCTCTTATTATGGCAAACCACAAAACAAAAATGCTGGATCAAGAAAGAGAAACCATGCCCAGGAGCTGTGGATAAGCTATATTTCTCAGAATGAAATACTCATTTTGATTAGCAGGGGGTGACGTGCTTGAAAAGACTGGAAACAGAAAGGTTGGACTTTGTAGGGTTTTGGTGTAAAGTAAGCTTGCTAAGGTGGTGCTGGTGGTAAAGATCCCACCTGCCAAGCAGGAGACATAAGAGGCGTGGTTTGATCCTTGCTGCTGCTGCTAAGCCGCTTCAGTCGTGTACGACTCTGTGCGACCCCATAGACGGCAACCCACCAGGCTCCCCCATCTCTGGGATTCTCCAGGCAAGAACATTGGAGTGGGTTGCCATTTCTTTCTCCAATGCATGAAAGTGAAAGTGAAAGTGAAGTCGCTCAGTCATGTCCTACTCCTAGCGACCCCATGGACTGCAGCCCACTAGGCTCCTCCGTCCATAGGATTTTCCAGGCAAGAGTACTGGAGTGGGATGTCATCGCCTTCTCCTGGTTCAATCCCTAGATCAGAAATATCCCTGGAGGTCACAACAACCCACTCCAGGATTCTTACCTGGAGAATCCCATGGGCAGAGGAGTCTGAGGGGCTAAGGTGCACAGAGTCTCAAAAAGCCAGACACGCCTGAAGTGACTTATCATGCACAAGAGCTTCATGATTATTCAGAAGAAAAAAGGAAGAGAAAGGGGGAAGGAAAGAAGGGAGGAAGGAAGGAACAGAGGGAAGGAAAGAGGAAGGAAGAAAGAAACAATGAGGGAGAAAAGACACCAGAGAATATAAACTGTGTGCATGAATCTTGCTGTCCATCAGGCACTATGACAGGTACTTTAATATGATCTAATATAATGCACATAATCAGCATAAATAATTTCATCTACACTACAAATTTTGTTTAAGAGAAATTATATAGTGTGCCTAAGCCACAGTATGAATAAAAATAATCCTTTGAGTTCAGTTCTAACTATATTCTGAGCTGTTTGGTTGTGGCATACCAGCTCTCCCTGTAATGTATAGGTCAGAAGGCTTCTCAAGTGTGAGATAATAGAACCTGCAATGATATTAATGACAACTTGTCCAACTGTATCATTATGTCAGCATGTAACACATTTCATTTTCCTAAACTACTATCAGATATTAGGGAAAATGCATTAAATCAAAAGGCAAAACCTGCTTTCACTCAGTATAGCTGATGGTGGCTTTAGAAAATCATCAAATGAGTATTTAGCATAAGGGCCAACATCCTCAGAGATTTCACAGAGTTGATTAAAAGTGACAATTTTTTAACATAACCATCTGCTCAGATAAATAGAAAAAAATAATATCCTGATCTGCACTCAGATGCTCCTGGTTATCTATCTTTTTTATTAGTTCAAGACCTTTGGGACTTTCTCAAACTTTTTTCTGAGTTACGAAGCCAGACAACTCTCCTTTGATTTCATTGCTCATTGTCACCATTGTTTTAAAAAGTATAATTCAGAATAAAAACCAGAGCAATAAAGAGAGAAGATAAAGAGATGTATTCCAAAATATGAATGATTCCCCAATTTATACCAAGATGGGAGGCAAAGTTCTTCCTACATAACTCCACCAAAGCCTGTAAAATTCATGGCAGTCTGAAGATGACCTCCTTCTAAGAGTTTGGGATCACAAACAAAAAAATCTTATGGTGTTGCCCACTTTTCAAGAGACACTAGAGCTTGGTCCACAGAATCACATCTTGCCACAACCTAGTCCATATTTTCTATTTCCAACAATTCATTCCCAAGATGACTAGAATATATTTCCATCCCCCTTCTTGGCCAAATAGAATTACTTAAAACCATATCTATTTTCAAAGGAATTACCAATTGAGATTCAACTCTATGTTTTTCCTATTTGCAATAAATTGCCAAATTTTTTCTTAATAAGTATCTTTATTTCACTCTCAATCAAGACTAGATAGTGCATCAGAATATAAATGAATTTTGCTCCACAGATAATAAAGTTGCAGAAGACATCTTCCTTTCCTTCTGAATAAGAGGAGAAAGCAAATTACATGAAGGTTTCATATTTCTTGATATCATACTTGCCTTTCTAAAGGCAAATAGATAATCATTTCAGTCAATCAAGCAGAACTCCTTTGATTTGTAACTCAACACTTAGGTAAAATATTTAAGATCATTGACCAGTTGCTTTCTGAAGCTCTCTCTGGCTTTGCTTTTAAGACATTATTTGTCTCTCTCCCTATCTGATTACTCTTCCTCAAGGGGTTTAATAAATGTGTATTTATACATATTCCCTTAAATGTGCTTTTTTTTCCCTTGCCATAATCTATCTTATACCCTTATTTCATCTTTCTAGACATATATTCCTTGAATCACAAACCAGCCACATACCTTCACATACAACCAAGAAACTACAGAATTCAAATTGACATCTTTATTCTAAATCACTCTCCTAAACTCCATTTGTATATTTCACTCTTCTCTTGGATATCTCATGGATAGTTCAAACTCAATATGTTATATTCATTTGAGGATGTTTCCATAGATTGTACGAAGACATTAAATTTATCACTTGACATAATATCTGTTTGATTATTTTTCCTCCTGCCCATTAGAATATCAACTGTCAAGAAGCAATGGTATGATTCTCAGCTCATATTTACAATAAAAAATAATTCTGACATAGCAGATATTAAGATAAAAGACATACATAATAAATAGAAAATGATAGATAGTACCCAATGGCATCTAGGAACATCAGGTGTTGTTACAACTTACACATTTACCTCCAGGACAGGTGACATCTAATGATTAATTCCACTGTCACTTTCAACCACTAAAAACAAAGGCAATTGATTACCAAGAAGATGAAAGAAATCACTATGTTTCTTTTTAATGCACAACCTGATTAAATATGAGAGCTGGAACAAAAAAAAAAGTTAAATGTAGAGAAAGAGAGGAAAATACAGTAAAATCCAAAGGAAAAGTCTGTGAAAATGCTCATGTCTATTCAGTATTATATAATGCCTGGCATATTTTCTTACTTATAGCCTTGTGTCTAGAGGCTATGGTCTAGCACTTAAAATGGAAAATCATTGCATTTCAGAAAGCTAAATATTTAAGTAGAAAACAAGAAACTCCCTGTTATCTCTGAATACCAGAGAAGCATTAAGGGAGCAATAATGAAACAAGAGGGCTGATGTGTCACAGGTTAATGAATTGCTGGTCTAGATAGTTCAATCAAAGGAGGCCAATATTGATGTGCCTTTAGGAAGACAGATGGGATATTGCATGTGCCATTTAATGTAATGAATTGTCAGGGAGAAAAAAAAAATCTCCAGGATGTGTATAATCATTTATGAGCAGTAGAAGAGGAAACTAAATTATAAGATGTATTTCAATTTAGCTGGGAAGGAAACAAAAACATTTTTGTGTGTACCCCCCTCAAAAAAGTATTTTTTTTTAATAATCAGGTATTTTACAAAATAAACTGTTTTCCAAAAGTAACTCATGTGTTGAATCTGAATACATGAATACAATCTGATGATCTCATTATATTTCACACACAGAAAAGGAGTTTTAATTCACTAATAAAAAAAAAGGTATGTGTGGAGGAAGGTAGCAGATTTCAGTCAATGCAGGAAGAATGAAATTAAATCTGAACAATCCAGGGATAAAACACAGATCCAGGACTATATCTGAGTTATCTTTGCATCGTGAATGCTTAGCACAGAATGTAGTTGAAATACTCAATACATACTTGAATAAATGAATGAGGACAAGTCAGAATTCTATAAGAAAGAACTAAGGCATTTTAGCAAAACTGTATGTCAAAGAGTTTTACATTTATAGTTATATATGTATTTCTTATTTGTGCTAATCCTTGACAACCCTGGAAGGTAGATGTTATGCCCTTGTTCAAAAGAGAAGTGAGGTCCAGGAAGATAACAGTAGTTTCCCAAAGTCAACATCAACATAGCTTGTTGGCAGAATTGTATCGGAGCACAGGCTGTATTATCTAATTTTCTAGTTGATTTAAATTTCCTCTCACTCTCCCTTTCTCTCTCTCATTAAATCATTATACAGTTCCCTGAAGATTGTCATGGTATGAAATATTTTACAACAGACATTCCTAGCACTCCAAGTAAGCCAGTTTCCTTGGTGACATCATCAGATTAAATGAAATGGGAAATAAGCTCTAAGCATATGACCAGAAGTTTAATGCTTTTTTTTAAATTGGAGGTCAGTGTAAAATTAAGGAAGATATTACTTGGCATTTTTATTGAAAGTATATCTTTCCTTCTCCTCTACCCACCCTCTGTGGAAATTATATACTCAACTTGATTTCAACATTTAGTAAACAGCTGTGAAACAGGATACTATTTCATAGTAGGTTAATGAAAAGAGATGTCCATTACAGAAAAAATATGCAGTAACCAAGGAAGCTACTAGGACTGACCAAAAATGATGTGACTGGGGAATTAATCTAAGTCAGTTATGTTCCAAGGGCTGATCTCAGCAGGAGAATCCAGTACTTTTTAATCCTTACTGTTACATTTTCCTAAATTTCAACCCAGAATTTATGACCTCATACTTACCATCTTCAACATACAGACACTACCCCTCTCAAGAGCTTCATGCATTCCTTGCCCAGCAGATGGTAGAGCTAGGATTTGGTTCTATGATGTATAAAGTGAATTTTTCTTTTAAAAAAATACTGTTAATCAAGGCATATAATTCATTTGAAAAAAAAATTGATTAAATATCATGTTCTGGGTATGGGACATATAAAGTGGAAAAAAAAGACAAAAGTTCTTTTTTATAGGAATATAATTGCTTCAAAATGTTATTTTGGCTCCTACTGTAGAACAAAGTGAATCAGTTAAATATATACATATATGCCCTCCTTCTTGAACCTTCTTCCCACCCATGTAGGTCATCACAGAGCACTGGGTTGAGCTCCCCATGCTAAATAGCAGCCTCCCACTAGCTATCTGTTTTACAGATGGTAATGTGTATATGTCAATGTTACTCTCTCAATTCGTCCCATCCTCTCCTTCTCCCTCTGTGTCCACAAGTCCGTTCTGTACGTTTGCATCTGTATTCCTACTCTGACTTCAGGGAGCAGACATTCAAACTGGACAGGAAAGATGGCACTAAGTTGTATCCAACTCTTGTGATCCCATGAACTGTAGCCTGCCCCACTTCTCTGTCCATGGGATCCAGGAAAGAATACTGGAGTGGATTTCCATTTCTTTCTCCAGGGGAACTTCCCAACCCATGAATTGAACCCAGATCTCCCACAATGCAGGCAGATACTTTACCAGCTGAGCTACACAGAAAGCCTGGAGAGATCAGTTAAAAAAAAAAAAAAAAAAAAACGAGTAAAGAGGATGGGAAACATCAAAATGGAGCTGTGAATAGGTACAATTTAGAACAGGCTCTTGAAGGAAAGGCTGAGGGATAAGCTGCCCTGTGGATAAAGGCTTGTCATAAGCAGGGCCTGAGCCCTCTGATTAGCTAATGAAAAGATATTTCAGCCAGGAGAAACAGAACATGCAAATATGACATGAAACAATGCTGGTTATATTTAGTAAGAGCAAGGAGGTGGGCGTATCTGGATACAATGACCAAGGAAGTCGTGAGATGAGACATCATAGAAAGGTGAGATCAGGGTTTATGTCTCCCCAACATTCACGCAGTGAAACACAGTGCCCAAGATGGTGGTGTTGGGAGATGGGGTCTGTGGGAGGTGATTTGGTCATGAAGATGGAGCCATTGTGAGATTAGGGTATTTACGAAAGAGACTACCAGGACCTTCGACTCCTTCTGCCACCTGAGGACACAGTGAGAACTCTACAAGCAGGAAGTAGAAACCCAGTTCACCATGTGGGCACCTTGATCTCAGATTTCCAACCTCTAGAGCAATGAGAAACAAATCTCTGTTGTTTATAAGCTACCCAGTCTGTGGTAGTTGAGTAACACATGCAGAATAAGATGAACAGTTTAGACCATGTGTTCATTGGTTCTTAACAGATGTTGACTCTTACTCAGAGGTGAATGGGATGTCAGTAGTTTGTTCTGAGGAAAGGTGATGTGATCTAACCTCAGTTTTAAAGGATCAGATGAATGCAGTTTAGAAATTAGTCTATTCAAGGGTAAGGATGGAATCAGACTGAGAATATCATACACTCTTCTAGAGAAGTGCTGTTGGAGGTGCTATAGGGTTGTCCAGTCACTCAGTCACGTCTGACTCTTTGAGACCCCATGGACTGCAACACACCAGGCTTCCCTGTCCTTCACCATCTCCAAGATCCTGCTCAAACTCATGTCCATTGAGTCACTGATGCCATCCAACTATCTCATCCTCTGTCACCCCCTTCTCCTCCCACCTTCAGTTTTTCCCAGCATCAGGGTCTGAAAAGACAATTGAGTCAGTTCTTCACTTTAGGTCACCAAAGTATTGGAGCTTCAACTTCAGCATCAGTCCTTCCACTGAATATTCAGAACTGATTTCCTTTAGGATTGACTAGTTTGATCTTGCAGTCCAAAGGACTCTCAAGAGTCTTCTCCAACATCACAGTTAAAAAGCACCAATTCTTAGGTGCTCAGCTTTCTTTAGGGTCCAATTCTCACATCCATACATGACTACTGAAAAAACCTTAAGTTTGACTAGAGGGATCTTTGTTGATAAAGTGATGTCTCTGCTCTTAAGTACTGTCTAGGTTTGCCATAGCTTTTATTTCAAGAAAAATTATAGGGGGCTTGGAGAAATAGTAGCATGCTGGATATTTTTTTAAAGGAGATACAATGGATTTGCTGGAAAAAATAACGAGTCAGTGATGATTAGACTTGTGTCTCTGATTCTGATCAAAATTTAGTTGGAATCCTGGAGTTGATTCTTATTTTTGCTGCCAATCCAAAGAGGTAAACCTTCTGCCTATTCTGAGTGTCTCATCATTTAGTAGTATCCCAGACTGGGGTTACCTGGTGTTCATTTATCAAAAAATAAATAAATAGGAAAAAACAAAAAATGATGTACCTCTAAGAAACTAGTTGTTTTTTTTTTTTTTAATGTATAACTGATAATTGTGTCAACAGTCAGTTTAAGAAATCATTAAGGGAAAAAAGTATGCTTGGGATCATGACCAATGTTTAGAGGTACACAAGGCAAAGAGAGGTAAACTAGGTAATAGAAGCAGAAGATGAAATCGAACTGGAATGTCTTAGCAGTAGACTCTTACTTTGTTAATCACCACACACAATGTAGTAGCTGAAAGAAAAGCCACAAGAGCACAAGAACACATAAACCCCATTCACTATGAAGAATCAAGAACACCATCCATGATGGCAAATAAGCACATGACTAGATGCCCAACATCACTAATTATTAGAGAAATATAAAGCAAACGTACAATGAGGTATCACCTCATACAAGTCACAGTTCAGTTCAGTTGCTCAGTCATGCCCAACTCTTTGCAACCCCACAGACTGCAACACACCAGGCCTCCCTATCCATCACCAACTCCCGTAGTTTACTCAAACTCAAGTTCCTGAGATAGTGATGCCATCTAACCATCTCATGCTCCGTCTTCTCCTTCTTTTCCCACCTTCAATCTTTCCCAGCATCTGACTCATTTCAAATGAGTCAATTCTTCACATCAGGTGGCCAAAGTTTTGGAGTTTCAGCTTCAGCATCAGTCTTTCCAATGAAGATTCAGAACTGATTTCCTTTAGGATAGACTGGTTGGGTCTCCTTCCAGTCCCAGGAATTCTCTAGAGTCTTTTCCACTACCACAGTTCAAAAGTATCAATTATTTGGGGCTCAGCTTTCTTTATTGCCCAACTCTTACATCCATATATGACTATCAGAAAAACCATAGCATTGAAGAGACGGACCTTTGTTGGCAAAGTAATGTCTCTCCTTTTGAATATGCTGTCTAGGTTGGTCATAACTTTTCTTCCAAGGAGCAAGCGTCTTTTCATTTCATGGCTACAGTCACCATCTGTAGTGATTTTGGAGCCCCTCCCCCCCCAAAATAAATTCTGTTACTGTTTCCACTGTTTCCCCATCTATTTCCCATGAGATGATGGGCTTAGTTTTCTGAAAGTTGAGTTTTAAGCCAACTTTTTCACTCTCCTCTTTTAAGTTTCATCAAGAGGCTCCTTAGTTCTTCATTGCTTTCTGCCATAAGGGTGGTGTCATCTGCATATCTGAGGTTATGATATTTCTCCCAGCAATCTTGATTCCAGCTTGTGCTTCATCCAGCCCAGTGTTTCTCATGCTGTACTCTGCATATAAGTTAAATAAGCAGGGTGACAATATATATAGCTTTGATGTACTCCTTTCCCTATTTAGAACCAGTCTGTTGTTCCATGTTCAGTTTTAACTGTTGCTTCCTGACCTGCATACAGATTTCTCAAGAGGCAGGTCAGGTGGTCTGGTATTCCCATATCTTTCAGAATTTTCTACAGTTTGTTGTGATTCATGCAGTCAAAGGCTTTGGCATAGTTAATAAAACAGAAACAGATGTTTTTTCTGAAACTTTCTTGCTTTTTTGATGATCCAACAGATATCAGAGTGGCCATCATTTAAAAGTCTATAAATATCAAATGCTAAAATGGTGTGGAGAAAAGGGAACCCTCCTACAATGTTGATGGGAATGTAACATAGTAGCGCAGCTACTATGGAAAACAGTATGGATATTCCTTAAAAAACTGAAAACAGAGTTAACATGTCATCAAGCAATCCATCTGGAGAAAATTCTGATTCACAAAGTTACACACATTGCAATGGTATATAACATTATGTATAATCATAAGAGTACTTTTTACAATGGCCAGAACATGGAAGCAACCGAAATGTTCATCAATAGAGGAATGGGTAAAGAAGACATGTTGTGTGTGTGTCTATATATATATATATATAGACATACATGATAGAATACTACTCACTCATAAAAGAGGAAGAAAGAATGTCAATTGCCGCAACTTTACAGACCCAGAGATTATCAGAGTAACTGAAGTCGGAGAAAGACAAATATATGATATAATTTACATGTAGAATCTAAAATATGATACAAAAGAACTTATTTACAAAACAAACATACTCACAGACATAGAGAACAAACTTATGGTTAACAAAGGGAAACTGAGGATCAGGGATAAATTAGGAGTTTGTGATTAACAGATATACACTACTATATATGAAATAGATAACCAACAGCGATCTACTCTATAGCAAAAGGAACTATATTGAATACCCTGTAATGACCTATAATGGAAAAGAATCTGAGAAAGGATATAATAGAATCACATTGTTACAAACCAGACAAAAATATAGCATTATAAATCAACTATACTTCAATTAAATAAATTTTTAAAAGAATACCATCCATAGGTTTACTTTGTTTCTACTCATGTTCTTCATGTCTCCCTTGCCACCAACACTGGCCAGCTCAGATGGGAGTATGCCTTTGAAAACAGTAATTGTTTTCCAGGTAAACTGTACCTCTGGCTTATCTTCCTGGGGACAAAAAGTATTCAATGACTTGCTACTATGGTAACAAGACATAAAGAAAATAAAAATAACCAACATGGCTATTGTAAATTTCAGTTATTTTAAGAAAAGTGTTTCAGAAGCCTTTAAAAAGTCAGCCTCTGCAGGCTGTTTTCTCATACCATTCTTAATATTCTTTTGCAGTTTTTGCAGGAATGTAATGAAAAGATAAAGTTAAGGAATTAAAAATCAAATTATTCCTTTCCAAAGGAAAAAAAATCAAACATTAATTTGTGATGACCATTTTTTGCAGGCTGCTTTGTGTAGGGAATGGCAGGGTGCCCCACTGACTTACTAAGAGTCAGTTGTAACCAAGAAACTTGTCATAAAGTAACACAGCACCTAAGAGACATCAATATGGAGTGTTCATTAAAGGAAGACAAGAAGTATTGATCTGTAGGAGGGGAAAAGAGCTCAGAGGAGGCAGAAGTTAGAAACAGAGATGAGTGAACTAAACTGTTTTTATTCTATTTCCTTTATATAAAGTAGACTTTTCAAATTTACCTATAAGAACACATTAAAAAAGAAAGGGAATAGCAGAAAACCAGCAAGACTTAAGCACTACCTAAAGTAGGGAGGGTGGGTAAGGTGCCCATTAAGACAACCATGACACCGAAGAATGCATTTATAAATCTGGCTTAAAATGGGTGCATATTTCCACCAATGTTTTGGTAGATTCTGTTTGGACAGTGTAACTCTTGAGAAACCTATACACAGGTCAGGAAGCAACAGTTAGAACTGAACATGGAAAAATAGACTGGTTCCAAATAGGAAAAGGAGTATGTCAAGGCTGCATGTTGTCACCCTGCTTATTTAACTTATATGCAGAATACATCATGAGAAACGCTGGGCTGGAAGAAGCACAAGCTGGAATCAAGACTGCCCGGAGAAATATCAATAACCTCAGATATGCAGATGACACCACCCTTATGGCAGAAAGTGAAGAGGAACTAAAAAGTCTCTTGATGAAAGAGGAGAGTGAAAAAGTTGACTTAAAGGTCAACATTCAGAAAACGAAGATCATGGCATCTGGTCCCATCACTTCATGGGAAATAGATGGGGAAACACTGGAAACAGTGTCAGACTTTATTTTGGGGGGCTCCAAAATCACTTCAGATGGTGATTGCAGCCATGAAATTAAAAGACGTTTACTCCTTGAAAAAAAAGTTATGACCAACCTAGATAGAATATTCAAATGCAGAGACACTACTTTGCCAACTAAGGTCTGTCTAGTCAAGTCTATGGTTTTTCTTGTGGTCATATATGGATGTAAGAGTTGGACTGTGAAGAAAGCTGAGCACCTAAGAATTGATGCTTTTGAACTTTGGTGTTGGAGAAGAAGACTCTTGAAAGTCGCTTGGACTGAAAGGAGATTCAACCAGTCCATTCTAAAGGAGATCAGTCCTGGGTGTTCTTTGGAAAGACTAGCTAAAGCTGAAACTCCAGTACTTTAGCCACCTCATGAGAAGAGTTGACTCACTGGAAAAGACTCTGATGCTGGGAGGGATTGGGGGCAGGAGGAGAAGGGGACAAAAGAGGATGAGATGGCTGGATGGCATCACCGACTAGATGGACGCGAGTCTGAGTGAACTCTCAGAGTTGGTGATGGACAGGGATAGAGTTGGACTGTGAAGAAAGCTGAGCACCTAAGAATTGATGCTTTTGAACTTTGGTGTTGGAGAAGAAGACTCTTGAAAGTCGCTTGGACTGAAAGGAGATTCAACCAGTCCATTCTAAAGGAGATCAGTCCTGGGTGTTCTTTGGAAAGACTAGCTAAAGCTGAAACTCCAGTACTTTAGCCACCTCATGAGAAGAGTTGACTCACTGGAAAAGACTCTGATGCTGGGAGGGATTGGGGGCAGGAGGAGAAGGGGACAAAAGAGGATGAGATGGCTGGATGGCATCACCGACTCGATGGACGCGAGTCTGAGTGAACTCTCCCGGGAGTTGATGATGGACAGGGAGGCCTGGCGTGCTGTGATTCATCGGGCTGTGAAGAGTCAGACATGACTGAGCGACTAAACTGACTGAACTGAATACTTAAAGTATATTCTTAATTGTACCACCAAGGCATTTAGAAACTAGAGAAATGCTGAAGTCTCTGAAATTAAAGGTGGGGGCGGGGATTCATGGAAACCAATGATGAGAAAAGGCATTTTTAAGATGGGAGTTGAAAATCGCTTCTTAATGTCACCCCACTCCAGTACTCTTGCCTGGAAAACCCCATGGGCGGAGGAGCCTGGTAGGCTGCTGTTCATGGGGTCGCGAAGAGTTGGACACGACTGAGCGACTTCACTTTCACTTTTCACTTTCATGCATTGGAGAAGGAAATGGCAACCCACTCCAGTGTTCCTGCCTGGAGAATCCCAGGGACGAGGGAGCCTGGTGGGCTTCCGTCTAGGGGGTCGCACAGAGTCGGACACGACTGAAGCGACTTAGCAGCAGCATTCATTAGTATTCACTTACCAGCAAAAAAAAGTTTTGTTACTTACCATCCACTCCCTACTCTTTAATAACACTCACGATAAGCACTCTTGAATTCTAAAACTAGCAGAAAACTGAAATAATAAATTAGTTGATAGAGAAAAGATATACCTGTGTCGCTGACTCTGTTCATGATGCCAATTGTCCTGTTGTATCTCACTGTCAGGACTGTTTGCTGAACCTAAGAGGCAAGACACAATCAGGGAAGCTGGAAGAAGATGCAAGGAACTGTAGGAACTGCAGATACGTTTATTTTCTTCTCGCTGCCAAAGCAGCCACAACAGCAGACACGACATAACATAACGTAACATAATGTAGCGTAGCGTAGCATAGCATAACATAACCGCGCACAACCCTCGATCGAACGAGTACCTCATGACGTGCATGTGCAGGGCTGTAAGTGGTCTCAGCTGTTACATAACCATTATTTACAAAACGTGGGGCAAAAGATGGGGTGAGTGGGGCAAAAGAGCCTGACCATGCTATCTTGCTAATTTGCTCTTTCCCTACAATACCTATTCCAGAACCTTGGAGATCTATTCAATCATGCATTCCAATATTTATCCAATAAATGTATATTGCCTGCTTTATTGTAATCAGTCTGCTAAGTTTATTTATTTTTTCTTGGAGTATATTTGCTTTACAATGGTGTGTTAGTTTCTGCTGCACAGCAAAATGGATCAGTTATATAAATATATGGCTTCCCTGGTGGCTCAGAGGTTAAAGCGTCTGCCTGCAATTCAGGAGACCTGGGTTCCATCTCTGGGTCAGGAAGATCCCCTGGAGAAGGAAATGGCACCCCACTCCAGTATTCTTGCCTGGAGATTCTCATGGATGGAGGAGCCTGGTGGGCTACAGTCCACAGGGTCACAAAGAGTCAGACACGACTGAGGGAGTTCACTTATATAAACATATATATCTACACTTTCTTAGATTTCCTTTCCATTTAGGTCACCACAGAGAATTAAGTAGAGTTGTGTGTGCTAAACAATAGGTCCTCTTTAGTTATCTATTTTACATGATATAAGGGAGAAAAGTGGAACCAGTGACATATTTTATTTTCTTTGGCTCCAAAATCACTATGGATGGTGACTGCACCCATGAAATTAAAAGATGTTTGCACCTTGGAGGAAAGTTATGACAAACATAGCATATTAAATAGCAGAGGTATCACTTTGCCAACAAAGGTCTGTCTAGTCAAAGCTATGGTTTCTTAAGGAGTCATGTAGTGGAACAATAAAGAAGGCTGAGCACCAAAGAATTGATTATTTTGGACTGTGGTGCTGGAGAAGACTTGAGAGTCCCTTGGACTGCATAGAGATGAAACAAGTCAATCCTAAAGGAAATCAACCCTGAATATTCATTGAAAGGACTGATACTGAAGCTGAAGTTCCAATACTTTGGCCATCTCATGCAAAGAGTCAACTCATTGGAAGAGACCCTGATGTTGGGAAAGATTGATGGCAAAAGGAGAAGGGGGTGGCAGAAGATGAGATGGTTATATAGCATCACCAACTCAATGGACATGAATTTGAGCAAACTCTGATTGATAGTGAAGGACAGGGGTGCCTGGTGTGCTGCAGTCCATGGGGTTGCAAAGAGTCAGACTGATAGCAACTGAACAACAATTTAGTAGTAGTGTATATATGTCAGTCCCAATCTCCCAACTTATCTCTCCCAATTTATCCCTCCTCTGCTTCCCTCCTTGGTAAACAAGTTTGTTTTCTAACCTGTGACTCTATTTCTGCTTTGCAAATAAGTTCATCTGAATCACTTTTCTAGAATCCATGTATAAGCAATATTGTATGATAGTTCTCTTTATCTTTCTGACTTATTCCCCCTGTATGGCAAACTCTAAATCCTTTCATGTCACTAAAAATGGCATTATTTTGTTTCTATTCAATTTGGTTTTGAACTCAAATTCAAACCTCACAAACAAATATAATTCCAGTCTGCATGAAATTTATGATTTAATATAGAAAAAATTAATCAAATTATTATAAATAAATACATAATTACAAAAATGAAATGGGAGATTAGGATTGACATATATGCACCACTATGTATGATAAAACAGATAACTAATGAAAACATACTATATAGCATAGGGAACTCTATTCAGTGCTTTGTGGTGACCGAAATATAAAGGGAAATCCAAACAACAGGGCATATATGTATACATAAAGCTAATTCACTTTTCTATCAGTAGAAACCAACACAACATTTTTTTTTTTTTTT
>SJYC01052843.1:0-12687 GCA_006408675.1 Madoqua kirkii | reverse complement strand
CCAACTTATCTCTCCCAATTTATCCCTCCTCTGCTTCCCTCCTTGGTAAACAAGTTTGTTTTCTAACCTGTGACTCTATTTCTGCTTTGCAAATAAGTTCATCTGAATCACTTTTCTAGAATCCATGTATAAGCAATATTGTATGATAGTTCTCTTTATCTTTCTGACTTATTCCCCCTGTATGGCAAACTCTAAATCCTTTCATGTCACTAAAAATGGCATTATTTTGTTTCTATTCAATTTGGTTTTGAACTCAAATTCAAACCTCACAAACAAATATAATTCCAGTCTGCATGAAATTTATGATTTAATATAGAAAAAATTAATCAAATTATTATAAATAAATACATAATTACAAAAATGAAATGGGAGATTAGGATTGACATATATGCACCACTATGTATGATAAAACAGATAACTAATGAAAACATACTATATAGCATAGGGAACTCTATTCAGTGCTTTGTGGTGACCGAAATATAAAGGGAAATCCAAACAACAGGGCATATATGTATACATAAAGCTAATTCACTTTTCTATCAGTAGAAACCAACACAACATTTTTTTTTTCCAGGATTCGTTTAATTTTTTTTTAATACTTTATTCCATTTTACAACCCTGCATTGGTTTTGCCATACATTGACATGAATCAGCCACAGGTGTACACGATCTCCCAATGTTGAAGCCCCCTCCCACCTCCCACCCCACACCATCTCCCCGGATCATCACGTACACCAGTCCCAAGCAACCTGTATCCTGTATTGAACATAGACTGGCGCTTCATTTCTTATATGATAGTTTATATGTTTCAGTGCCATTCTCCCAAATCTTCCCACCCTCTCCCTCTCCCTCAGAGTCCAAAAGTCCATTCTATACCTCTTCAACACAACATTTTAAAGTAACTATATCGATAACTTTATGTAACAAGAGAATATCATTGATTATGTTCTTTTTCCCTGGAAACAACTATTGAATTCAGTTCAGTTTAGTTTAGTCACTCAGTCGTATCTGACTCTTTGTGATCCCCTGAATTGCAGCACACCAGGCCTCCCTGTCCATCACCAACTCCTGGAGTTCACTCAAACTCAAGTCCATCGAGTCAGTGATGCCATCCAGCCATCTCATCCTCGGTCTTCCCCTTCTTCTCCTGCCCCCAATCCCTCCCAGCATCAAAGTCTTCTCCAATGAGTCAACTCTTCACATGAAGTGGCCAAAGTACTGGAGTTTCAGCTTTAGCATCATTCCTTCCAAAGAAATCCCAAGTTTGATCTCCTTCAGAATGGACTGGTTGAATCTCCTTGCAGTCTAAGGGACTCTCAAGAGTCTTCTCCAACACCATAGTTCAAAAGCATCAACTATTAGTATTTGAAAAATTTATAGTTTTATGTAAATGTGGGGGGGGGGAGTCAGGAAAGAGAAAGGGAAGAGCTTTGTACACTTAAGCATGTGTGTGCTAAGTTGCTCAGCAGTGTCCAACTCTTTGTGATGCCATGGACTATAGCCCACCAGTGTCTTCCATCCATGGGTTTCTCCAGGCAGCAGTACTGGAGTGGGTTGCTGTGTCCTCCTTAAGGGGATCTTCCTGACCCAGGGATGGAACCCAAGTCTCTTATATCTCCTGCATTGACAGACAGATTCTTTACCACTAGCATGACCTGGAAGTTTTGTATATTTACATAGCAGCACATAAAGATCTTGAATGAGAAAGAGCAAAACAGTGTGATCCAGTGAAAGTTAAAGAAGACAAAAATGATGCCAGATGAGGCTGCTGTATTAGGTGGGAGTCAGTTCAGAATTATGAACAGGTTTATCCTAATTGCAATGGGAAGCCATTGAAAGGTTTTAAGGGATAGGAAATGTCACTAATTTATACTTTTAAGGATGCTACCACATATGGACAAAGCTGAAGAGAGGCAATAGTTTCACAAAGAGGCCAATTTAAAAGCAATATTTGTAAAATAGATGTGAGACAATGGTGACTTGTGAGCAGAGTGGCAGTAGGGTTTTGAGAATAGCTGTAGTGGGAAGTCAGGGCTGAAAGGTTTTGACATCATCACTGTCTTAGTCCGTTTGGGCTGCTGTAACATAATACCAAAGAGGATTCCTCTGGAGACAAAATTCCTCTCCAGCTGTGAGTCTATGAAAATCAACAAGTCACATGCTTCCAAAATAAAATGGTCAGAGAGGCATAGGACAGACACTTCTAATTCAAAACACAGAAATAGGGAAATAGCTTGGGATTAACATACATACACTCAGGTGAGGTGAGGTGAGGTGAGGTGAAGTCGCTCAGTCGTGTTCTACTGTTTGCGACCCCGTGGACTGTAACCTACTAGGCTTCTCTGTCCATGGGATTCTCCAGGCAAGAATACTAGAGTGGATTGCCATTTCCTTCTCCAGGGAATCTTCCCAGCCCAGGGATTGAACCCAGGTCTCCTGCATTGGAGGCAGACGCTTTAACCTCTGAGCCACCAGGCAAGCCACTATTTATAAAATAGACAACCAACAAGGACCTACTCTACATCACTGGGAATTCTATTCACTACTCTATAGTAACCTATATGGGGAAAATCTGAAAAAGAATTTATATATATACATTTATATATATATATCTTAATCAATTTATTGTACAGCTGAATAAAATATAACCTTGTAAATCAACTTTATTCTAATAAAATAAAAAACAAGCATATTTTTTTCCAGAAAAGAATAATAAAGGGATAATGAGTCCCTTGTGGGCCTAAAACCTAGAGCAATCAACATTAAACCTTAAGATTCACGAATAATCTTCTTTGGCTTGAGGCGACCCTGATTATCTCTGAACCACCTTGGGGGAGTCATTCCCCCTTGTCTTGAAGATCAGTGGCCTGACTTCTATTGAAATGGCTGCCCAGGTTCATGCCTATAAAGAGGTCATCAGCAAATAGTCATTTGGCCATACCTTGAGCATACTTTCTCAGTTTTTCCAATATGGATAGGATTGAGAAGGAATTGTCATTCTCTTCACCAGGGGATCTTCCCAGCCCAGGGATTATGTTCAATTCTTTAAGATGTTTTATAATTTCATCAGTGAAAAATTAAATCCCTAAAATCAGCATACATGTAGCATTCTATTAACAGTGATAGACTGAACCACTTTTCTGTGAAAGTATTAAGTTTTAACTGATGATATAAGATGTCAGGTAATTACTGTGTAACTTCTGATGGACAGCAGCAATAAATAGATCGCCTTTGAACATTTCAATCAGGAATGAAACACTTAAAACTCGATTTTAAATGAGCAGGTTTTAATTGTCATTAAAAAAAAAAACCTGGTATTTGAAATAAACCAAAGAAAAATTGTGTCATTCAAGCAACTCTATCACACACTTTGGTAAAAATCAAGTCATTTTGGAAAAGGCAAGACTATGTTCTGCTGGGCTTAGTCATCTGGTCATGTCTAACTCTTTATGGCCTTATGACCTCATGGCCTGTAGACTGCCAGGCTCCTCTGTCCATGGTGACTCTCCAGGCAAGAATACTGGAGTGGGTTGCCATGTCCTCCTCCAGGGGTTCTTCCTAATCCAGGTATGGAAGGAACCCAAGTCTCCTGCACTGCAGGCAGATTCCTTACTGTCTGAGACACCAGGGAAGCCTACAGAGACAATAAAAAGATTAGTTGTTGACTGAGGTTTGAGGAGAGCATGGGATAAAATGATTGAGCAGAGGATACTTTTAGGGCAATGAAAATATTCTGCATGATACTATACTGATGCATATATGGCATTATACAGTTGTGAAAATTCATGAAATGTGCAACACAAAGGGCAAAACCGAATGTAAACTATGTGTGTGTGCTCAGTCACTTTGTCATGTCTGACTCTGGGATCCCATGGAGTGTAACTCACCAGGCTGCTCTGTCCATGGAATTTTCCAGGTAAGAGTACTGGAGTGGGTTGTCATTTCCTACTCCAGGTGACCTTCCAAACACAAGGATCTAATCTGTATCTCTTGCATCTCCTACATTGACAGATGGATTTTTTACCATTGCACCGTCTTGGAAGCTCAATGTTACACTACAGATTTACTTAGTAATAATGTGCCATCACTTCATGGGAAATAGATGGGGAAACAATGGAAACAGTGTCAGACTTTATTTGGGGGGTCTCCAAAATCACTGCAGATGGTGACTCCAGCCATGAAATTAAAAGACAGTTACTCCTTGGAAGAAGAGTTATGACCAACCTAGACAGCATATTGAAAAGCAGAGACATTACTTTGCCAACAAAGGTCCATCTAGTCAAGGCCATGGTTTTTCCAGTGGTCTTATATGGATGTGAGATTTGAACTATGAAGAAGGCTGAGTGCCAAGGAATTGATGCTTTTGAACTTTGATGTTGGAGAAGACTCTTGAGAGTCCCTTGGACTGGAGATCCAACCAATTCATCCTAAAGGACATCAGCCCTGGGATCTCTTTGGAAGGAATGATGCTAAAGCTGAAACTCCAGTACTCTGTCCACCTCATGCGATGAGTTGACTCATTGGAAAAGACTCTAGTGCTTTGAGGGTTTGTGGGCAGGAAGAAAAGGGGATGACAAAGGATTAGATGGCTGATGGTATCACCGACTCAATGGACTTGAGTTCGAGTGAACTCCGGGAGTTGGTGATGAACAGGGAGGCCTGGCATGCTGCCATTCATGGGGTCACAAAGATTCAGACATGACTGAGTGACTGAACTGAACTGAACTGAATGTTAGAACCAGACATAGAACAATGGGCTGGTTCCGAATCGAGAAAGGAGTATATTTGAAAAGGCTGTATATTGTCACCCTGCTTATTTAACTTCTATGCAGAGTACATCATGTGAAATGCCAGACTAAATGAAACACAAGCTGGAATTAAGATTGCTGGGAGAAATATCAACAACCTCAGATATGCAGATGATATTACCCTTATGGCAGAAAGCAAAGAGGAACTAAAGAGTCTCTTGATGAAAGGGAAAGAGGAGAGTGAAAAACCTGGCTTAAAACTCAGCATTCAAAACACTAATATCATAGCTTCCAGTCCCATCACTTCTTGGCAAATAGATGAGGAAACAATGGAAACAGTGAGAGACTTTACTTTTTGGACTCCAAAATTGCTGCAGATTGTGACTGCAGCCATGAAATTAAAAGATACTTACTCACTGGGAGAAAAGTTATGACCACCCTGGACAGCACATTAAAAAGCAGAGACATTACTTTGCCAACAAAGGTCCATCTAGTCAAAGCTATGGTTTTTCCAGTGATCATGTATGGATGTGAGAGTTTTACTATAAAGAAACCTGAGCACGAAAGAGTTGATGCCTTTGAACTGTGGTGTTGAAGAAAACTCTTGAGAGTCCCTTGGAATGCAAGGAGATCCAACCAGTCCATCCTAAAGGATCCCTGTCTGAGAAGATCCCGCATGCTGCAGAACAGCTAAAACTGTGTGCCGCTACTACTGAGCTCACACTCTACTGCCCAGGAACCACAACTACTAAAGCCCAAGTGCCCTGGGATCTGTGTTCCGCAACAAGAGAAGGTAGCACAATGGGAAGCCCATGCGGCACAGCCAGAAAGTAGCCCCTGCTCGCCAAAACCAGAGAAAAGTGAATGCAGCAATGAAGACCTAACACAGTCAAGAGTAAAGAAGTAAATAAATATTTTTATTTAAAAGAAATCATTCATTATAATCGTTTCACTTCTGCTAACACCATTGTCACTACATTTTGTCAGAGAACAGTGAGCCCCACTTTCTTGAGATAAGAATATATATATATATATATAAAGTAAATGAAGAATAACTGTGGTGGTCTAATCTATTGCTCTTTTGCATGGGTTTAGGATTAGAGATGTGGTATTCTATTTTTATACCTAGAAAGCTTGAATCTTTACAAGGCTGTCAGTTTTGGGAAAGTGGCTCACTAAAATAATGAAAGTTCAGTCTCATTAATTTTTGGTTTGCACAACAAAATATCCCTACAAATATGTTTACTAGCTCCTTCTTCTATAAACTATACTTTATTATTATTTTTAATAAGAATAATTTATAAACAATATTATGCTCCCTAATTGAAAGAAATTATTAGAATAGAGCCTAGAATTTTTATTCAAAACAATATCCTAATTTATCAAAAAACACTAACTTTCAACCATATGTGTTGCTACTTATGGCCAAACTGAGAGAGAAGAGGCCAAGCTTTTTAGGAGGCCATGCTCTAGAATCTAGGGTGTAAGATCACGGAGGTGGGAAATCTGTGACCATTACTCTTTGTGTGGGCCAATGGCACAATTCTCTTTTAAAATTTTTTACCATGTTTTGTTTCTACTTCCCTGGTGACTCAGATGATAAAGCATCTGTCTACAATGCAGGAGACCCAGGTTCGATCCCTGGGTCGGGAAGATCCTCTGTAAAAAGAAATGGCACCTTACTCCAGTACTCTTGCCTAGAAAATCCCATGGATTGAGGAGCCTGGTAGGCTACAGTCCATGGGGTCACAAAGAGTCAGACACGGCTGAGCCACTTCACTTCACTTCACTTTGTTTTTACATGCTTAATGCCATGCATTCACACACACACACACACACACACACACACACACACACACACACACACAAATACAGGTGGACTAGATGAGATTGTATGGGAGATTTTCAATCATTCTAATCTGTTTTGGCCACCTGAAATTCATTTATAAATTGGGTTTTCTTTTATAAGTTGAAGTTAGTTTATTTTTGAATAAATCTTCAGTCATGCCGAAAAATTAATGAGGCCCTATCAGGGGGGAAGTCAAGTAGGGCCAACTGTACATCTGGCTTACCAAGGGAAAAATATTGGCTATTCACAAAGAAGATATTGTGGTCCTCACATTTGAGTTATATGAGTCATCTTGCCACAATAAAAGTCTTTGTGGTGGATCCATATGAGAAAGGAAAAGAGGCATTTAAAGTCAGCAAAATATTTAGAAGCAGTGAGAGGCATCCAGTAGCCACTTTTAAATGCTTTCCATGTTCCAGATCCTGCCAAATAGCTTAAGGTGCTTATTTATCTGGTATTTTTCTGTGCATCTTCTTAGCCAAGAATAGTTCTAGACATGAGGGATATAACAGTAAGCCAAAACCATGCTTTAATGAGACAACGTTCTACACAGGAGAAGGAAGCATAGGTGAAGGAACTGGTAACTGCTCACATAAAAAAATGGAGACAGACTTCATCCTGGAGGAGATGCTTGAGTTAGAGCTATTGGTCTATTCTTCTCTAGATGGAAAGGGCATAGAAATCTATATATATCTGCTGGAAGGCTGAAAGAGTATGGTACATTTGGGAAAGAGTAGGAGATCTGTGATGAACAAGGAACACAGGAAGGAAGTATTTAATCTAAGAAAGAGACCGGAAAGATCAGCTGAGCTTGTGAAATTTATATTTGTCAACAGATAAATGGATAAAGAATATGTGTTATATATGCATATATACAATGGAATATTACTCAACCATAAAAAGGAGTGAAATAATGCCATTTGCAGCAACATGGATGGACCTAGGGATTGTCATACTGAGTGAAATAAATCAAAGAAAGACAAATGTCATATGATACCATTAATATGTGAAATCTAGAAAAAGGGTGCAAGTAAACATATCTACAAAACAGAAATAGAGTCACAGATGTAGAAAACAAACTTATGGTTACCAGAAGGTAAGAAGGGGAGGAATAAATTAGTAGATTGGGATTGACATATACACACTACTATATATAGAATAGATAACTAATAAGGACCTACTATATAACACAGGTGACTTTACTCAATACTCTGTAATGCCCTGTATGGGAAAAAAAAAAATCTAAAACAAGAGTGGATATATGTATACGTATAACTGATTCACTTTGCTGTATAGCAGACACTAATACAACATTGTAAATCAGCTATACCAATAACATTTTTAAGTAAATAAAATTTATCATAATGGCACTATAGTCCACTACATGTTTTTAAGCCAGAAATAAGCATGATTAGTACTGTTTCAAAATAGTATTGCCAGGATTAACACATACACACTACTATATATAAAATACATAAATAGCAATAACTTACTATATAGCACAAAGAACTCTACTCAATGTTTGTAATAAGCTATAAGGGAAAACCATCTGAAAAAAATACATTTATATGTCTATGTAACTGAATCACTTTGTTGTACTTCTGAAACTAAGGCAACATTGTAAATCAACTATACCTCAAGAAAAAAAAAAATAGCATGAGGATTGAGTGCCAGCATGTAAAAATGAGAAGCAGTGAGCATTTTCAGGAAGAAAATACCATAGTCAAAAGATAATGAGGGCACAAAGTAAAGTTCAGGCAAAGGAGATCTAGAGAAAAGAATCGTCTAAAAACAGAATATAAAATGTACAACCTGGAGCAGATGTCAGGAGCCTGGGCTGAGACAAAGGCTGCAGAAATCCTGCAAGAGTCAAATAAAGCATGGGTGTCATACAGCAATGCAAACAAAAAAAGTAAAAGTCCCCAGATGTAGTCAATAAATTCTTTTTAAGGCTAAGGAGGTTATCAGAGTATATAGTCACTTCGAATATTATTTAAAGACTTATTTTATAATCTGAAATATCCCTTGTATCTGTCAAACCAGCCTGAGATGATACAATGAGCTCCCACACTTGTTCTGTAGTGGCAGGGGGGAAAAAAAGGATTAAAAAAGAGCAACTGAAAGAAAAAGAATGTAGAGATGTAGAGGTGATTCCCAAAACTGTTCTTCACCTCTATTCTCTCATAACTGGCATTAGTTTCCATTATAGTCAACATCATTCTGAATGATCTATATATTTTCCTAGTTTGTTTACTTTTTAATTCTTCTCCTCAAATATCCAAAATGCTTTCCCTGTATTTACTCTAAGACAGCAACTTCACTTTTTATTTCAATGAGAAAAATGCAGAATAGCAAGTATGCAAGCACCTAGAAATATTCTATTAACTCTCAGATTTAAAGAGCTTCTTCTTGACCCTACATTTTCTTATAGCTACGTCTCCATTTTTCTGTTCCTCTTTACAGAACAAAACTCAGAGGAGTTGCCTGAGCTCCTCACCATCTTTTCCTCTCCTCCCATTTGATTTTGAATCTACTTTAATCAAGTTTCTTTCATTGAAGACTGCAAAAATGCTGTTGTCACAAATACTAGCAACTCTGCATTTCTAAACCCAAAGTCAGTTCCCTGCAAGCATCCCACCTGAATTGTCAGTAACGTTTAACAAAATAGATCTATCCCTCCTTCTGGAAATGCTTTCTTCCCTTGGCTCCTCAGAGCCACTTTTGTGGATTTTCCTCTGCCTCTGTGGGTAAAATTTCTTAGACTTACTGGCTTTTCCTTATCTGTCTGGTCTCTTTCTCTTGAAGAGCTTCAGGATGGCTCTGTGTTATTTTAATCAAGTTTCTTTCATTGAAGACTGCAAAAATGCTGTTGTCACAAATACTAGCAACTCTGCATTTCTAAACCCAAAGTCAGTTCCCTGCAAGCATCCCACCTGAATTGTCAGTAACGTTTAACAAAATAGATCTATCCCTCCTTCTGGAAATGCTTTCTTCCCTTGGCTCCTCAGAGCCACTTTTGTGGATTTTCCTCTGCCTCTGTGGGTAAAATTTCTTAGACTTACTGGCTTTTCCTTATCTGTCTGGTCTCTTTCTCTTGAAGAGCTTCAGGATGGCTCTGTGTTATTTTCAGCCTATATCTACTCCTTTGGTGAACTGATCCAGTTCTTTGGCTTTAGATAACATTACTCTGCTCATGATTGATGAATTGATATCTCCAGATTGGACTTGTCCTAAACTCCAAACTAGAATCCACAGATCTCCATTAACCATTTTCTTTCTGAAGATAACATATATTGCAAACCCAATGTACCTAAAATGAATCTCCTAATTTCTCCTATCATTACAGCCTTCCACATCTCAGTTCAGTTCAATTCAGTCACTCAGTCATGCCCAACTCTTTGAGACTCCATAGTCCATTGCACACCAGGCTGCTCCGTCTTTCACAATCTCCCAGAGCTTGCTCAAATTCATGTCTACCAAATCGGTGATGCCATCCAACCATCTCATCCTCTGTCATACCCTTTTCCTCCCACCTTCAGTCTTTCCCAGTATCAGTCTTTTCCAGTGAATCAGTTCTTCTCATCATGTGGCCAGTATTGGAGTTTCAGCTTTAGCACCAGTCCCTCCAATGAATATTCAAGATTGATTTCCTTTAGAATTTACTGGTTGGATCTCCTTTCAGTCCAAGGGACTCTCAAGAGTCTTCTCCAACACCATAGTTCAAAAGCATCAGTTCTTTGGCACTCAGCTTTCTTTATAGTCCAACTCACATCCAAACATTTCAATGAATGTCAATTTCAGTCTTCTGTATGTTCAGGCCAAAATCCTTGAAGATGTACTCTCCCACACAAAATTTCCATACAAAAGTAAATTGCTGTGGCTCTAGATGCAAAATGTATCTGGAATCTGATTATTTCTCAGCGTTGTTACTGCTACCACCTTAGTCAAAAGTACCATCACCTCTCTCCTGGATTATTGGCAACAAACTGGTCTCCTTAAGTTTTCCTTTGTCCCTTCACTGTTTGTTCCCTAAACAATAGGCAGAGTGTTATCTTAATGTGTAATCCAATATTGTTGCCTGGAAACTTCTGTGTACAGAAGAGCCCGGCAGGCTGTAGTCCTTGGGGTCACAAAGAGTCAGACATGACTGAGCACACATGCATGTAATTTATATCATATCACACACAGCTTGAAACCTTCCCATGACTTTCCTCCTAGCTCAGAGCTAATGTCAAAGCCCTGTTGCCAGTCACCTTTAAAGCACTTCCCCTATGCCACCAACTCCTCATTCATTCTGCAAAACTTCACTGGACTCTACTGTTTGCAAACATACCATGTACGCTCCCAACTCAAGGAATCACTCTTGCCACAACTTCTGCCTAGAATTCTCTTCCCACCCGCTACTGTCTTCTTTGGGTTTCTCCTTTGCTCTTAGATGTGAGGTATATTTTTGGGTGGGATACAACATTTTACAGTCAATGATTGCTCAGCAGCTTGTTGCAATTATGATGTTTTTCCAGAAGATAAAAGTATGTGCCATCTTGATTACCAGAGTCAGATATGTCATGGTGGAGAGTTCTGACAAAACGTGGTCCATTGGAGAAGGAACTGGAAAACAAATTCAGTATTCTTGCCTTGCGGAGAAGGCAATGGCACCCCACTCCAGTACACTTGCCTGGGAAATCCCATGGACAGAGGAGCCTCGTAGGCTGCAGTCCATGGGATCGCTAAGAGTTGGACATGACTGAGCAACTTCCCTTTCACTTTTCACTTTCATGCATTGGAGAAGGAAATGGCAATCCACTCTAGTATTCTTGCCTGGAGAATCTCAGGGACAGAGGAGCCTGCTGGGCTTCTGTCTATGGGGTCGCACAGAATTGGACACGACTGACACAACTTAGCAGCAGCAGCAGCATTCTTGCCTTGAGAACCCCAATAATAGCATGAAAAGGCAAAAATATATGACACTGAAAAATGAACTTCCCATTAGGGTAAGTGCTCAATATGCTACTGGAGAAGAGCAGAGTTCAGGGACAGAGGAGCCTGCTGGGCTTCTGTCTATGGGGTCGCACAGAATTGGACACGACTGACACAACTTAGCAGCAGCAGCAGCATTCTTGCCTTGAGAACCCCAATAATAGCATGAAAAGGCAAAAATATATGACACTGAAAAATGAACTTCCCATTAGGGTAAGTGCTCAATATGCTACTGGAGAAGAGCAGAGAAATAGATCCAGAGGATAAAGAGGCTGAGCCAAAGTGGAAACAAAGCCTAGTTGTGGATAAATCTGGAGGTAAAAGTAAAATGTGATGCTGTAAAGAACAGCACCACATAGGAACCTGGAATGTTAGGTCCATGAATGAAGGTAGATTGGAAGTGGTCAAACAGGAGATGCCAAGAGTGAACATTAATATTTTAGGAATCAGTGAACCAAAATGAACCAGAATGGGTGGATTTAATTCAGATGACCATTATACCTACTACTGTGGACAAGAATCTCTTAGAAAAATTGCAGTAGCCCTCATAGTCATTATAAAAGTCTGAAATGCAATACTTGGATGCACTCTCAACAATGATAGACTTATCTCTGCTCATTTTCAAGGCAAACAATTCAATTTCACAGTAATCCAAGTATATGCCCGAAGTACTAATGCTTAGGAAGCTTAAAGGTTCTATGAAAACATACAAGACCTTCTAGAACTAACACCAAAAAAAATGTCTTTTTCATTATAGGAGACTAGAATGCAAAAGTCATAAATCAAAAGATATCAGGAGTAACAAGCAAGTTTGGCCTTGGAGTACAAAATGAAATGGGGAAAAGGTTAACTGAGTTTTGCCAAGAAACTGAATTGGTCATAGCAAACACCCTCTTCCAACAACACAAACGATAACTTTAGACAGAAATCACCATGACCATCACCATGGTCAATACTGAAATCAGATTGATTATATTCTTTGTAGCCAAAGATGGAGAAGTCTTATACAGTCATCAAAAATAAGACCAGGAGCTGACTGTGGCTCAGATCATGAACTTCTTATTGCAAAATTCAGACTGAAATTGAAGAACATAAGGAAAGCCACTAGGCCGT
>SJYC01052840.1:0-20273 GCA_006408675.1 Madoqua kirkii | reverse complement strand
ATCGAGAAATGAACCCAGGAGGGAGGGGGCTCACTCTCCCAGCTCCTATCCCCTCTCAGCACTTCTCAACGGATGAACCAGCCAGAACCCTGGAGATGAAGGTCTTGCAGCTCAGCCTCTTAGGCAGAGAGGCAGAGAAGAGTGGAATGCACATCTGGAGAAACGATGTTAAGTTATCTTGCTTGTTTTTTTTTCCCAAAAAACTTTCAAAACCATACAGTAGCAGAGGAGTTATTCACCAAACTGATACACACAAGACACACAAAAACAACATATTTCCACCATACATACAGATTTACCAAAAAAAGAGTCTTGTTTCCCATAACCTCCCCTGGCCCCTCTGGAGGCCCACCTTCCTCTTCCCGCTGCCCCCATCCCCACCTTCCTCAGTCTCTCACTGCCCTTGGCTTGTCAGACATGGGAAACAGCATGGTGGCTGCAGTCTGTGGAATCATCCTTTACATGTCAGTACTGCCTCGGGTTGTGGTGCAGAATTAACTGGAGGCATAAAAAAGAACAGCATTCTGAAATTCCTACTGAGCTCAAAAGCAGCAGGAGATGGTAGAACAAGAGATGTGAATTTCATGCCCTCCATCACCTGGGCTGCAAGTTTTGAAAATGCAGAATTCTTAACATGCTGACCTTGGAAATGACAGGACTCAGGCTCAGAATTTTCTAAAGGCTAAGGGCTGCTCTGTGCTTCCGCCACAGATTTGGGTGTCTGTTTTTTAGCACAGAGCCCACAGATGTGGGTGCACATATCTCAGCAATTCACTGAAGTTTTCTGTGTATTTGTTTCTTTGACATTTAATTCAGTGCTTTGCTCCAGGCTTCATATCACAGGCACAATCAAGTATATCTAATAAAACTGTAAATAGAGCCAGTGCTTAAAGCCCTTTTCTTAATGTAATGAAGACTTGGGGTAGGGGGCACATGCGTGTGTGCTAAGTTGGTTCAGTCTTGTCCAACTCTTTGCAACACTGTGGACTGTAGCCCTCCAGGTTCCTCTCTGTCCATGGGATTTTTCCTGGCAAGAATACTGGAATGGGTTGCCATGCCCTCCTCCAGAGGATCTTCCCAGCCCAAGGATGGAACCCGTGTCTCTTAGTCTCCTGAACTGGCAGGCGAGTTCTTCACCACTAGCGCCACCTGGAGGGAACAGAGGAAAAGATTCATCTTCAACCTTCACTATGCTCCAGCCAGGGGCAGCGATAAGCAAACGTGCCCCCAAAGTCCCAGGCGTCCAGGGGTTGTCGTTTGCTGCTGGCTTTCCCCACGTCACTGGAGACTTCTCCACATTGTGGATCACCCCGTAGAAGGCTTTCTCTTTGCTACAGTTTGCATTATTAAAATCAAAGATCAATGCTGGGTTTGGAGAGGGGTTTTATAGAATCATTTTGATGCCCCCAGAAAAGTACATGGCAGCAGCATAGAATATCATAGCTTTCTCTTTGCAGAGTCCATCCTCAAACTTCAGGAACAGGCCTCAACATGGGATCTCCAAGAACTGTCTGTAGGAACTGGCCAGGTCCTGGGCTCTGTTATGACACTGCTAGCAGCTACCTGTGGACAGGTAACGAGCAAAGATGGAAAGAGAGACAAGGAAGGAGAATAAGGCAGGGAAGAAAACAAAGACTTAAGTGATTGGTCCATGGGCACTCATCTAGGAAGCCGAAGAGGCAGAACTTAGATTCAAACATGGTTCTCTTTGACTCCAATTCCTTTCCTTATGGACTTCCCTGATAGCTCAGTTGGTAAAGAACCCGCCTGCAATGCAGGAGACCTCGGTTTAACTCCTGGCTTGGGAAGATGCCCTGGAGAAGGGAAAGGCCACCCCCTCCAGTATTCTGGCCTGGAGAATTCCATGGACTGTATAGTCCATGGGGTCGCAGAGTTGGTCACGACTGAGTGACTCACTTTCAGACTCAGACTTCCTTTCTTTGTAACAAACTATGAGTGTTCCCAGCTAATCTGTTTAACTCTAGTGATTTTCACAAAAGCATTTTTTAATAGGCCTTACTGCATACCAAACAGTGGGCTGAGTGTTTGGGAATCGATGATAAACAAGACTGAGGGCCCACAGTCTAGTGGGGGGGAAATGTGAAAACAAATAACTATACCCAAAAATATAGTAAAAGTGAGAACCTAAACAAGTATAAAATGCCATAATATCAGAGATGGGGGATGAACAACTGATCTAGAGAATCTGACAAACATACATAAATAAGGGGGTATTTAATCTGGGTTTTGGGGAATGACTAGAAGTTCAGAGAACAGATAATAGCAAGAAAAGGTATTAAGGCAAAGAAAAAGTTATTGCAAGAGACAAATATGGGAACAATGTGTGGAGGTGATGAGGGGGCAGCTTTGCCTCAATAAAAACATAAACATCCCCAAAATAGAACACTGCCCCAGAAAGCAAGGATCCTGCCTTGCTGGAGAGGGCTGAGCAGAGCATACGCAGCACTGCATCAATAAGAGGACAGTCTGGTTAACTTCTGCCTAGACTCTCTAGTGGCCCTTAAGGTGTTCCCCTCTCAAGCTCGGCTCACAGTGGAATTGGAGTGTGCAAGGGTGGGGTTGTGGCCTCGAAATCACACAAGTCAGGTGAGAACCCTGGGTCTTGATTGACGGAGCCTCTCTGAGCCTCGGGCTCCACACCTGTGGACTCTTGACACCTACCTTCAGTTCAGTTTAGTTCATTTCAATCACTCAGTCGTGTCCAACTCTTTGCAACCCCATGGACTGCAGCACACCAGGCTTCCCTGTCCATCAACAACTCCCGGAATTTACTTAAGCTCATGTCCATTGAGTCAGTAATGCCATCCAACCATCTCATTCTCTGTCGTGCCCTTCCCCCGCCTTCAATCTTTCCCAGCATCAGGGTCTTTTCCAACGAGTCAGTTCTTCGCATCAGGAACCCAAAGTATTGGAGTTTCAGCTTCAGCGTCAGTCCTTCCAATGAATATCCAGGACTGATTCAGATGGAGTGGTTGAATCTCCTTGCAGTCAAAGGGACTCTCAAGAGTTTTCTCCAACACCACACTTCAAAAGCATCAATTCTTCGGTGCTCAGCTTTCTTTATAGTCCAACCCTCACATTCATACATGTCTAATGGAAAAACACCTATCTTACCTGCTAGAATTAAATCAATTACTGGTGTAGAGCGCTCAACACAGCGTCTGGAGTGGAAGATGAATCCATAATACATAACCTTGAACGAGGATGTCATAATTATCACAAAAGGTGAAAATTCCACTGAGGTGAGTAACTCTGACTTGCTCTTATCACCTGGGCAGTGTGGCAATGATGGGGGTGGCAGCCACTGGCAGAAAACATGGCTGTGTGTACAAAGGACCGGGGCTGGGATACCGGTAAGGAGAGTGAAGTCAGAAAGTGCAGAGTTGGATCCTGTCTCCATTTAAAATTTTGGTATTTTGTTCATCATAGCTCTTTCTGCCATAATTTTTATAAAAAAAAAGAAAGTTAATACATTATGTATCTTGATTCTCAAACTTTTTAGCACTTCCTTAAAGTTTGTGCCCAAAGCAAATTAACTGCTCGTTCTCCTCCCCCAGCACCTAAGCACCTAGTAAGCATCCTTTATGGGTTCCAACTTTCACCTTAAAGTCTTTTTCTGCAGGACCCCCTGGCCTGTGCCAGACCCTAAGACTCTAAACAAAACAACTCCTGGCTTGATAATACCTGAATTCACTTGATTTCTCTCTCTTTTTTTTTCTTTCTTTTTTGTCTACCCTATTATTAATTTTATAAAATAAAATTTAAAAAAAGAAAAAGAAAAACTCCAAAAAACTTTTCTTAATCTCCTTCAAGGAGATGAGACATATTTTCTACTTCTTAAATATCAGTCATGTTTAAGTTGAAAGAGTAAATTAATTCCAGAGAACAGAGAATGGAAAGGAGAGAAAGTTATTTTGCAGTGGAGAAATGTAGTAAACATTACCTTCATAAAGTAATCATTGTTGATATTAATGGTGAAAATTCACATTGACAGTATGTACTGTTGAGGTGAAGTGATGAAAATCACACTTTATCTCTATGGTCTAATTTCTAAAAACCCATAATTTCTATATAATGAGAAAAAAAAATCAGACAATCCAACTTGAAGGATTGTCTGCAAAATATCTGATCAGTACTCCTCAACATTGTCAAGGTCATCAAAACAAATAATTCTGAGACACGCTTTAGCCAAGAAGTACCTTAGGAGATGCAATGGGTAAATAGTATATGGTAACCTAGACAGCATGCTGAAATAGAAAATGTAATTAATAAAGACTAATGAAATGTGAACAAAGTATGGGTTTCAGTTAATAAAACTTGCTGCTATTAGTTCATTAGTGACTAATGCTCATAATAATAATATATGAGTCCTATTAAATGTTATGGGGAAACTGATTGTGTTAGGTATATGTCCAGGTAAAACTATTCTAAATAAAATGAGTAGTTTTTAGAAAAGTAATATGAAATATTTCTGAAGTCAAAGAAAGGGGAAAATCATTTTTATATGGAAGTACTCACTAAAAAATTGTTTAGAAAACATTTTCTAGATGAAACATATCTTCTGTTCCTTACTGACAAATCTTAGAGAAATTTATAGTAATCCTTTCATTCACCAAGTATTAAGCACCTAATATCTCATGTGCTTATCTGTTTAAGAATCTCTAAAGTACCATACAGTTGTACTCATTTCACATACTAGTAAGGTTATGCTCAAAACCTTTCAAGCTAGGCTTCAGCAGCATGTGAACCAAGAATTTCCAAATGTACAAGCTGAGTTTTGAAAAGGCAAAGGAGCCAGAAATCAAATTGTCAACATTCATTGGTCATAGAGAAAGCAAGGAAATTCCAGAAAAATGCCTATTTTTTTTCACTGACTACAATCGAGCCTTTGACTATGTGGATCACAAAAACTGGAAAATTCTCAAAGAGAGGGGAATACCAGATGATCAACTTACCTGTCCCCGGAGAAGTCTGTATGTGGGTCACAAATCAATTTGAACCTTACATGAAACAACTGTTTTAAAATTGGGAAGGGAGTATGACAAAACTGTATATTGTCACCCTGCTTATTTAACTTCTATGCAGACTACATCATGTGTAATACCAGGCTGGATGAATGACAAGCTGCAACCAAGATTACCAGGAGAAATATCAACAACCTCAGATATGCAGATGATGCCATTCTAATGGCAGAAAATGAAGAGGACCTAGACAGCCTCTTAATAAAGATGGAAGAAAGTGAAAAAAGCTGGCTTAAACCTCAAAATTAAAAAAAGCTAAGATCATGGCATCTGGTCCCATCACTCCATGGTGAATAGAGGAGAAAAAGTGAAAGTAGTAAAAGATTTTATTTTTTTCAGCTCCAAAATCATTGCAGATGGGACTGCAAACATGAAATTAAAAGACACTTGCTTCTTGGAAGAAAAGCTATAGCAAACATAGAGAGCATATTAAAAGAGCAGAAACATTACTTTGCCAGCAAAATTTCATATAGTCAAAGCTATGGTTTTTCCAGTAGTCATCTATGTAAATGAGAAGGTGAAGGTGAAGTTGCTCAGTCGTGTCCAACTCTTTACGACCCTATGGACTAGCCTACCAAGCTTCTCCATCCGTGGGATTCTCCAGGCAAGAATGGGTTACCATTTCCTTCTCCAGGGGATCTTCCTGACCCAGGGATCAATCCCAGGTCTCCCACATTGGAGGCAGACGCTTTAACCTCTGAGCCACCAGGAAAGAGTTGGAACATGAAGAAGACTGAGAACTGAAGAACCGATGTTTTCAAGTTGTGGTGCTCGAGAAGACTCTTGAGAGTCCCTTGAACATCAAGCAGATGAAACCAGTCAACCCTAAAGGAAATCAGTCCTAAATATTCATTGGAATGACTGATGCTGAAACTCTAATACTTTGACCACCTGATGAGAAGAGTCAATTCACTGGAAAAGACCCTGATGCTAGGAAAGATTGAAGGCTAGGCAAAAGAAGAAGGGGGTGGCAGAGCATGAGATGTTAGATAACGTCACTGACTCGATGATATAAATTTGAGCAAAATCCTGGAGGTAGTGAAGGATAGAGGAGACTGGAAGGCTACAGTCTATGGGGCCACAAAGAGTTGGACAAGACTTAGCTCCTGAATAACAAAAACAAGAAATATCTTATCTATCTTATCCATTTCCAATGATGAAGATAATAATCATAATAAAATCATCTGATATTTAGCAAGTAGTAAAGATGAGGTAGGGGCTTCCCTGGCAGGCTCAGTGGTAAAGAATCTGTTTGCAATGCAGGAGACCTGGGTTCAGTCCTTGGGTTGGGAAGATCCCTGGAGGAGGGCATGGCAACCCCACTCGAGTATCTTGACTGGAGAATACCAAGGACAGAGGAGCCTGGTGGGCTACAGTCCATAGGGCCACAAAGAGTTGGACACAACTGAGCAACTGAGCACAGCATGGCACAGCACAAAGATGAGGTAAGCATTATTTTCCATGAATCGTCCTGCTTAGTCATAACAACATAACAAGGAAATCCCCTGGTAGTCCAGTGGTTAGGACCCTGTGCTTTCACTGTCCAGGGTTCAGGTTCAATTCCTGGTCTGAGAACTAAGATCCCGCATGCCACAAGGCCAAAAAAAGAAAAAAAGGAAAGAAAAATTAATGGCCTATAAAAACAAAACAAGTGTTTTGCATTTGGAAAGGGCAGAAAGTTACAAGAAGTATTTGTGTGTCTTAATTTTGAAGAGGGCTGATAGGTCTAACAAGAATCAGTAACTGAGGTGAAATAAAACTGGAACTGTAATTCCAAGCATGTGTTTTAAATTTAGGTCTTTTTGCTTCAGTGATTCCAGCTGCAGATGCTTTCATTTTAACTGCAGGGGAGGACAAAAAGGTGGGACAGAATCAAGGCTTAGGTCACATAAATTCAAGCTCTTATTTCCTGGTGCAAACTGGATGATTTATCTTTATATCAACAGGAGAAGCTGCTTTTTAAAGTTTAATTAGATAGGAGTATGTCCGGAATGTTTATGAAATACCTAATTAGAGTTAATTATTATCAGCACATATGACTAATAAAGATGATTTCTTCAAACACACTGTGTTCATTCATTCTAAGGTCTAGAAATCCTTTCTAATTCCATAATTACAAATAATGCAAAATAATACTAGCCTCACTCAAAGGGGACCTTAAAATATTATGATAATTATCAGAACAAACCTCAAAAAGATCATACAAACTTGAGTACCAATACCTCTACCAATTGTATGTAATTTATCAAAAATGTTTTTAAGACATTCCTATGATTTTAAGTTATATAATGGAAATAGCAGCTTCATAAACAAAAAATTTATGGCATCTACCTGAAATAAGATTGATTTATGCATAAAAGAGTAAAAGTTATTTTGTTTCCCAAGATACAAACAGTCTGTGAAGCCTCACAGAGGATAGGAGTGGGGATAAAATCAAATGATGCTCCTGAAACCCCTCTAAAATCTGGAAAATACCACACATGTATATGGTATTGTACTTTTTTATTCTAGATTTATACAAGAAAATACAATCCTTTATTTCCACTGTTGAAAAAGGCAGATTCACTTCACAGGTGTTGTGACAAGAGAATTATGCCGATTGCAGGAAAGATGTTCCAATAACTAGATTGTAGTGTACAAATATGATGGTCCAGCTCATTGTCAGCACTATTAAAACTCTTATTGAAAAAATATATATGTACAGAACAAAGTCCATAAGTTCAATTATTTTCTGAAACTGAGTACACTCATGTGAAGAACACCCATGTTAAGCATGTTTACATCCCCAGAAATCAGGATTGCTCTAATGTCCCCTCCAGTCAAGGGTGAAAGTGAAAGTGAAGTCGCTCAGTTGTGTCCGACTCTTTGCGACCTCGTGGACTGTAGCCCACCAGGCTCCTCCGCCCATAGGATTCTCCAGGCAAGAGTACTGGAGAGGGGTGCCATTGCCTTCTCCAGGGGATCTTCCCGACCCAGGGATTGAGCCCAAGTCTCCTGCATTGCAGGCAGACGCTTGGTAACAACATTTTACTTCTAACAGCCTAGATCGTAATATGTAGTGTGCACTCAGTCAACCAGTCATGCTCAGCTCTTCGCAGCCCCATGGACTGTAGCCTACCAGGCTTCTCTCTCCATAGGATTATCCAGGCATGAATTCTGGAGTAGGGTGTCATTTTCTTCTCCAGGGGATCTCCCTGACCTGGGGATCGAATATGTACCTCTTGCATCTCTTGCATTGGCATATGGCTTCTTTACCTCTAGTGCCACTTGGGAAGCCTATACACAAGCTGCTTTTTTTTTTCTTTTGTGGGGGTATAGTTGCTTTACAATGCTGTGCTGGTTTTTGCTGTACAGTGAGTGAATCAGCTATATGTGTACATAAAACCCCTCCTTCTTGGATCTCCCTCCCACCCCATCCCATCCCATCCCGCTAGGTCATCACAGAGCACTGAGCTGAGCTCCTTGTGCTATACAGCAGATTCCCTTAAATATTTTACACATGGTAGTGGTGTATCTATGTCAATGATACTCTTCCGATTGATCCCATCCTCCCTTCTCCCCATAGCCACACATCTGTTCTCTGCATCTGATCTATATTCCACCCTGCAAATAGACACATCAGTAACATTTTTCTATATTCCACACATATGTATTAGTATACTGTATTTGTTTTCCTCTTTCTGGCATATTTAACTGTATATAACAGACCCCAAGTCCATCCACATCTCTACAAATGACCAATCTGATTCTTTTATTATGGTTGAGTAATTTTCCATTGTGGGTTTTCCAGGTGGCTCAGTGGTAAAGAATCCACCTGCCAAGTAAAAGGTGCAGGTTCAATCCCTAAGTCTGAAAGATCCCCTGGAGAAAGAAATAGCAACCCATTCCAGTAATCTTGTCTGGGAAATCCCATGGACAGAGGAGCCTGGCAGGCTATAGTCCATGAGGTTGCAAAAGAATCAGACGTGACTTAGCAACTAAACAATAACAATTTTCTATTGTGTATATGCACCACATCCTCTTTATCCATTCATCAATCAATGGACATCTAGATTGCTTCTATGTCCTGATTACTGTAAATAGTGCTGCTATGAACATCAGGATGTCCCTGATTGCTCAGTTGGTAAAGAATCTACCTGTAATGCAGAAAACCCCAGTTCAATCCCTAGGTCAGGAAGATCCACTGAAGAAAGGATAAGCTACACACTCCATTATTCTTGGGCTTCCCTTGTGGATCAGCTGGTAAGGAATCCACCTGCAGTGCTGGAAACCTGAGTTCGATCCCTGTGTTGGGAAGATCCCCTGGAGAAAGGAAAGGCTATTCACTAAAGTATTCTGGCCTAGAGAATTCCATGGACTGCATAGTCCTAGTCCATGAGGGTCACAAAGAATCAGACATGACTTGAGTGACTTTCACTTCACTAACATTGGAGTGCATGTGCCTTTTTGAATTATGGTACTTACCAGATATATGTCCAATAGTGGGACTGTAGGATCATATGGTAGCTCTATTTTTAGTTTTTAAAGGAACGTCCAAACTCTTCTCCATGGGCTTCCCAAGTGGCACAGTGGTAAAGATCCATGTGCCAGTGCAGGAGATGCACAAGGGATAG
This sequence comes from Madoqua kirkii, assembly GCA_006408675.1. NCBI lineage: Eukaryota > Metazoa > Chordata > Mammalia > Artiodactyla > Bovidae > Madoqua > Madoqua kirkii. Next base: position 10,618 of record SJYC01052840.1, on the reverse strand, counting down.
TTTAATCACCGGGTCAGGAAGATCTCCAGGAGGAGGAAATGGCAACCATTCCAGTATTCTTATCTGGATAATTCCATGACCAAAGGAACCTGGGGGACTATAGTCCATGGGATCACAAAGAGTTGGGCACAACTGAGTGACTGAGCACACACACATACTCTTCTCTATGTGGCTGCACTAATTTACATTCCCACCAACAGTGCAAGAGGGTTAGTTTTGCCCATTTCATACTTTATTTGATTGCGTTCATATTGAGTGTTGTGTTTTGTACCTGACTCCTTTCACTGGGCATTTATTTGTGTGATTCACTTATAATGTTAACTACAGTGAAGTTTGGTCTTTTTCATCACTGTTCCGTATCCCATTGTGTGAACATAATACTATATATTCACCTTTTCCTTTCTTAATAGGTATTCAGGTAGCTTACACTTGGGACTAGTACAAATACAGCTGTGACGAACATTCTCCTGCATGATTTCTGATGATTATTTGTACACTTTTCAATTGGGTTTTTGACTCTTAAATTATACATATGATCTGCCCTAACTGCTAACTTTTGACGAACAAATTCACTTGAAAGTCACAGCATACTTGTGTTCAAAAATAAAACACAGATAAATTCTATTTCAAAAGCAAGCAAGCAAGCCTGCTTGGTTAGCCTCTTAACCCTCAACTCTTGAATATCAAGTATAAAATATATCTGTGGAAAAAATATCCAAACAAACAGAATAACTATTTCCAGTTATTTTTACATCAAAATTTTCATTGGAGGCTGCTCTTCAAAAGATTTACTTTCAGGAAAGTCATCATTAATAGTGTGGGTGATACATGCTAAATTTTGACTTGGTAAGTGATAGAAAGAGTGTTTACGGCGGCATACAGCAGAGTTCAGAAGGCCCTTTCACCACATAACATGGCAGAATAACAGATGGCATACTCTGTAAAGAAAATTAATTTAAATAAGTCAAGTTAAAAACACACCTTTCTTGAAAGACAAGATATTTTGTGAAAAAAGTTTATCTATTTTATTGACTACTTGGACAGGCAATATAATCAAGTTTTTTTCCAATATATTTCTTTATGATAAAACAGACTTCAAATGTTTATCATGGGTACTCAGTTCAGTTCAGTTCAGTTCAGTAGCTCAGTCATGTCTGACTCTTTGAGACCCCATGAATCGCAGTGCGCCCGGCCTCCCTGTCCATCACCAACTCCTGGAGTTCACTCAGACTCACATCCATTGAGTCAGTGATGCCATCCAGCCATCTCATCCTCTGTCATCCTCTTCTGCTGTTGCCCCCAATCCCTCCCAGCATCAGGGTCTTTTCCAATGAGTCAACTCTTCATATGAGGTGGCCAAAGTACTGGAGTTTCAGCTTTAGCATCATTCCTTCCAAAAAACACCCAGGGCTAATTTCCTTTAGAATGGACTTATTGGATCTCCTTGCAGTCCAGGGGACTCTCAAGAGTCTTCTCCAACACCACAGTTCAAAACCATCAATTCTTTGGCACTCAGCTTTTTCATGGTCCAACTCTCACATACATACATGACTACTGGAAAAACCATAGCCTTGACTAGATGGACCTTTGTTGGCAACGTAATGTGTCTGCTTTTGAATATGCTATCTAGGTTGGTCATAACTTTCCTTCCAAGGAGTAAGTGTTTTATAATTTCATAGCTGTAATCACCATCTGCAGTGATTTTGTAGCCCCCGAAAATAAAGTCTGACACTGTTTCCACTGTTTCCCCATCTATTTCCCATGAAGTGATAGGACCAGATGCCAAGATCTTAGTTTCCTGAATGCTGAGCTTTAAGCCAAATTTTTAACTCTCCACTTTCACTTTCATCAAGAGACTTTTTAGTTCCTCTTCACTTTCTGCCATAAGGGTGGTATCATCTGCACATCTGACATTATTGATATTTCTCCCGACAATCTTTCTTCCAGTTTGTGCTTCTTCCAGCCCAGCATTTCTCATGATGTACTCTGCATGGAAGTTAAATAAGCAGGCTGACACTATACAGCCTTGACGTACTCCTTTTCCTATTTGGAACCAGTCTGTTGTTAGAACATGTCCAGTTCTAACTGTTGCTTCCTGACCTGCATACAGAGTTCTCAAGAGACAGGTCAGATGGTCTGCTCTTCCCATCTCTCTCAGAATTTCCACAGTTTATTGTGATCCACACAGTCAAAGGCTTTGGCATAGTCAATGATGCAGAAATAAATGTTTTTCTGGAACTCTCTTGCTTTTTCCATGATCCAGCAGATGTTGGAAATTTGATCTCTGGTTCCTCTGCCTTTTCTACAACCAGCTTGAACATCAGGGAGTTCACAGTTCACGTATTGCTGAAGCCTAGCTTGGAGAATTTTGAGCATTACTTTTTACTAGCATGTGAGATGAGTGCAATTGTGTGGTAGTTTGAGCATTCTTTGGCATTGCTTTTCTTTGGGATTGAAATGAAAATGGACCTTTTCCAGTCCTGTGCCCACTGTTGAGTTTTCCAAATTTGCTGGCATATTGAGTGCAGCACTTTCACAGCGTCATCTTTCAGGATTTGAAACAGCTCAACTGGAATTCCATCACCTCCACTAGTTTTATTCGTAGTGATGCTTTCTAAGGCCCACTTGACTTCACATCCCAGGATGTCTGGCTATAGGTGAGTAATCATACTATCATAACTATCTTGGTTGTAAAGATCTTTTTTTGTACAGTTCTTCTGTATATTCTTGCCACCTCTTCTTAATATCTTCTGATCTGTACTACCACTTTTCAAATCCTCCTGTCCTAATGTATTCTTATATTTATCAGTTAATTATAGTATTTTATGTTTCTAATTAACAAAATAGATGTTTTTACTATGCCAAATGCTGTAAGCTAACTACTTTTTTTCTTTTTTTCTTTTTTTTAACTGAAGTGTAGTTTATTTACAATGTTATGTTATGTTGCCTTAGGTGGTGCTACTGCTAAAGAATCTGTGTGCCAAGTCAGGAGACAGAAGAGACTTGGGTTGGATCCCTGGATGGGGAAGATCATCTGGAGGAGGGCATGGTAACCCACTCCAGTATTCTTGCCTGGAGAATCCCATGGACAGAGGAGCCTGATGGGCTACAGTCCATGGGGTCACAAAGGGTCAGACATGACTAAAGTGACTTAGCACACACAGGCCAATCTCTGCGGTACTGCAAAGTGACATAGTTTTGCACATATATACATTCTTTTTTAAATATTCTTTTCCATGATGATATAGTGAGGAGATTAGGTATAGTTCCCTGTGCAATTTAGCAAGACCTCAGTGTTTATCCATTTTTTAAATATAAATTTATTTATTTTAATTGGACATTAATTACTTTACAATATTGTATTGGTTTTGCCATACATCAACATGAATCTGCCACAGTGTAACAGTTTATCTACTTTAAACAGAAGTAGTAGTATTAAAAAATCTGACAATTAAGTGATATGTTACCCGTGAGTGCTGCTTCTTTGTTCTAAGTTTAGGTTAATAAATTTAGAATGTGCTTGTAAACATTTTGTTTCATCTTATACAGTTTTACATTGTCTGATGAACAGTTACAGATATAAGTGTTCAATGCTTGTCCTTGTGGTAACAGATCTACAAAAAGAAACATTCATCTACATCATGTTCATTGCCATTTCATATGCTAAGATCAATAAATTCTGACCTCAAAACACTTAATATGCCTTTCTCATCAGAGACATTGTATAAGAACATTTCCACTGATGAATTAAATACATGGAATGTTACTAACATCAGCATTTATACCTGTATATATCTGTAGGCATGTGTATGTGAAAAATGAAAGTGTTAGTTGCTCAGCTGTGCCTGACTCTTTGTGACTCTTTTGTAGCTCCTCTGTCCACAGATTTCTCTAAGCAAGAATACTGGAATGAGTAGCCATTCCCTTCTCCAGAGGATCTTTCCAACCCAGGGATCAACCTCACAAGTCCTGCATTGCAGGCAGATTCTTTACTATCTGAGCCACCAGGGAAGTCCCCATGTATATGTGTAATCCTATGTATTTTCATTTCAATTCTAGTGCAGATGGATTATATACATTTCCATAACGGCTCAGTAAATATGAATGTTATTAGTCATTAATTCAAGAAATATTTTCACTTTTCTATTATGTTCAATGTTCTGTGCTAAGCATTGAAGGAGGTCAAGGCTGAGTACAATAAATAACATATGACCCCAAAGTGGTATAATGTTAAAACATGCACTCAAGAGATGTTAAGTTACAAAAATATACAAACCATGTGAAAGGTACACATCAATGCTGGTTTGTGAGGGTAGTGTTGCATTTTATGGAAACTAAGCCTCTGGGAGGATGATTAAAAATGATACAATTTTTTTAAATGATGAGGAGTAACTGGATTTGTGAACATATAATATAGGCATTATATGCAGAGAGAACAATCCAGGCAGCCAGGCAGCTGTGTGGAGTTAGGGCAAGGAGGCAATCTAGTTTGATGCGGATGTAAAGCACACTAAGGGGTCAGGATTTCTTTGGTAGTCCAGTGACTAAGACTGTGCTCCCAATCCATGGAGCCTGAGTTCAATTCCTGGTCAGGGAACTAAATCCTACATTCAACTAAGAGTCCGTATGCTGTAACTAAAGATTTTGCATGCTGCAATGAAAATCAAAGATCCTGTATACTGCAACTAAGACCAGATATAGCCAAATAATTTAATTTATTAATTAATTTAAAAATAAATGAAGTCCAGTAAAGAAGGAAGTAGTAGGGAGAAATGTGTTATGTCAGCTCTATTCTAACCTGAATGATCTGGTCACTCTAATACGGATCCTGACTGACAGGTGCTCATAGACTTGTTTTATTTCTTTGAATCTCTCTTCTCTCATCTGTAATATAAGCAAGTCAAACTAGATGAATTAGTTCCCAAATATATAATTTCTGGAACTCCAGTTGTGAATTCATTCATGTTCTAGGTAGTATGTGATATTTATTTAACATTAGGTACATGTATAAGTTTCCCACACCAGCAAAGAGAGGTACTTGATGAAAGAGTCATAAAATCATCTTTTAAAGTGTACTTCCCAAGATAAAATTATCATTTTGGTTAACATGGTGTTCTACTCAAAAAAGTAAAAGAAACTGAGAAATGGATAAATGAATAGAGAAATCAGAAAAATGGCTGGGAAATATACATATGACAATAAATCAGATGATATTATTAGAAAGATACTTGCATTTGCAATAACTAGGATAAAAAGGATCCTTAGAAATATCTTAAATAAAGCATGTAAAAAAATCTATGTGAAAGAAAATTTGCTACACTAATAAAGAAGTACCATCCCTTCTATTTTATTCTTTTGGACAAAACAGACACAGAGCAGGAGAATAATTGAAATTTATACTGCCTTCTTGATAGGTACATGCAACATTATGAAAATATAAATATTTTCTCTGAAAAAACCAACAGAATTGTTTTTGAATCAAACTAATTCTGATATTCTAATGCAAAAATAAGTAAGCAAGATGATATAAAACCACGATTATTAACACCATTTTTACTTGAGCATAAATAGATGAAAAGCATAAATGAAAATTTCCTAAATAGAATAGTTGTAAGATAATAGAATACACGCTGCTGCTGCTACTGATGCTAAGTCGCTTCAGTCGTGTCCGACTCTGTGCAACCCCATAGACTGCAGCCCACTCGGCTCCCCCGTCCCTAGGATTCTCCAGGCAAGAACACTGGACTGGGTTGCCATACATAATTCGGGTTAAAAAAACAAGTGTGGTAAAGATAAATTATTCAATAAATGGTATTAGAAACAAAACAGCCTAAAATGGGATTCAAAAACTAAATTTAAAAAAAAATTATATTCAGATCAAAGATCTAAACCCCCACACACAAAAGGCATAGTACTAGAGAAAACATGAGAATTTTAAAAACTAATTTTTGAATGGGATAGGCATTTCTAAATACAAAACAAAGAACTATGAAGATATGTTAGGCTTGAAAACAAAGTTGTTGTTTTCTAATTTATTGAGTAGAAAAGCATCATGACAAAAAGAAGCTGGAAAAACAATTTGCAGTTCATATAACAGGGAAAGTACTATTTCTTTTATGTACATCGGAGGTTAAAGATGGCTGTAAATTTGTTACACTCCTTCCTTGCAAGGGCACAGTCTATTCCTCCCCTCCTTGACTCTGAACTTACCAGTGACTGCTTTGACCCTAGAGTTAAGCAAAAGTGAGGCTATGTCAGTCCCAGGCCTTCCCTTTAAAATGATCTGCAGTTTCTGCCTTGCTCAGCTGAAGCCCTAAGGCTATGAAAGTTATAAGGAAGCCCGAGATGGCCATATGAGAGACAATGGAGAAAGATGCCGGACCAGTCCACACCTGTTACATCAATAAAGAAGCATTCATATGACTGCCGTAACATTATCTGACTGCCAGCATACGAGAGGCATCAGACGAAAACCACTCAGCTGAGCCCAATGTTTGATTGCCTGAGAACCATAGAAGATAATAATAAATTCCTGTTTTATACTGAATTTCCAGGATGGTTTATGAAACATCCAAAAAGAAAACTACAAAAAGACCTCCTGCAAAGCAAATAGAAAAATCCAATAATAAAACAGAAAAATGAGAAATATATATATGGTACATTATATTTTCCAAAATAGCCACAAGAACTCTGATCCCACCCTGACTTCTACATCTTTGTCAGGAGGCCTAAGTCTCTTCCTCTTGAATCTAAGCTGATTGAATTGACTTGCTTAACTGATAGACTGCAAATGAAATGATGCTGTGGAACATCTAAGGCAACATCATAAAAATTGCCTTATAGTTTTCAGCTGTGTCTCTTGGAACACTCACTCTCAGGATGCTCTCAGAACCCAGCTGGCACATCATGAGAATCCAAACCACATGGAGTGGCCAAGTGTAGGTGTCCAAGTGAGTAGGCCAAGCTGTGCTCCCAGCTAGCCACCAGCACCAGTTGACAGTCATGTGAGTTTATGACCTTGGATGTCTAGACTAGTTGAGAATTCAGAGGACTGAAGTTCCAGATACCATCTAAGCACAACTGCCTGAAAGACTCCCGGAAAGAACCTGTCCCATAAAATTATGAGACTGGTTTTGGAAATACTAAGTTTTGGAGTCGATTTTTATACAGCAAGAGAAAATGAGAATCATGCCATATTATATGTTTCATGCCACATACTGCAATTTGACATCCCCCTCGCCTAAAAAAAAAAAAATGTTCTTGTTGATTTTTTGTCTTTCTATGATTAAACCTGGATGGAGCCTGTAGCCGTGTTGAGCAATATAGTAGAAGTTATGCTGAACACTTTCCTGATATGGTCCTTCAATGATCTGGCAGCTGATACTTCCTACTTCTCTAGAACATTGGTTGTTCAGGAAGTCTTTCTTGGAAGGAAGCTACTCTGTGTGACATCCATGCCTTGAGAAGAACAAACCATGCCCTGGAAAATGCAATACCATGTAGAGAAAGAGAAAACAAAGAATCCTATGGTCGACAGAACAATGGCCCCACAAAAAGCCCATTTTCTAATCCCTAAAACCTGTGAAAATGTTACTTTACAAGAGGAAAAAATTTCATGAGTGTGTCTCAGGTTGCAAATCTTAAATTGAGAGACTGTGCTAAGTTATGCAGGCAGACTCCATGTATTCAATAGGCCCTTAAAGTGGGAAAGGAATGCAAAAATGTGAATCAGATTAACCTAAAAGAGTAAAAAGAAAGATATATTTAGTGCTTACCTGGTAGTCCAGTGTTGAAGAATCTGCCTTGCAATACAGGGGCCACTGGTTCCATCCTTGGTCCAGGATGATTCCACATGCCCAGGAGCAACTAAACCCATGCACCACAACTAGTGATCCTGCACTCCAGAGCCTGGGAGCTGCAGCTACTGAACCCAAGTGCCCCCAGTATCGAAGCCTGTGTGCCTAGAGCCTATGCTCTGCAAAAGAGAAACCACTTTCCGCTTTTGTTTTGTTATTTAGCCACTAAGTCATATCTGAATCTCTTTGTGATCCCATAGACTGTAGCCCACCAGGCTCTGGGACATTCATGGGATTTCCCAGGTAAGAATACTAGAATGGTTTGCCAATTCCAGAATTCTTCCCAGGGGAACTTTCTCACCCTCTGGAGAAGCCCTCTCACCACAACAAAGAGAAGCCCCTCCTCACTGCTGCTAAAGAAAGTCCATGCATAAAACAAAGAGCCAATATAGTAAAAATATATACATAAATTAATATTTAAAAAAGATATTTAAAGCAACAGGGAGATGCAATCTACTGTGGCTAGCTTTGAAGATGGAAGAAAGTCACCTTAAACCAAGGAATGCACATAGCCTCTAATGGTGGGAATGGTCCTCACTGACAGTGAACAAGGAAATAGAACTTCAGTCCTGTAGCTGAAATAAAATTCCAAATCTACTGAGGCTGAGTTCTGCCAACAACTCAGTTTTAGCCCAGTGAGATCCAAGTCCAACTTCAGGTTTGCAGAACTGTAAGTTAACAAAACTTCACTGTTTAAGCCACTGAGTTTGTGATACTCTGCTAATAAAGCAATAGAAAACTAATGCTAGGTACCAAGCTATCAGGCATGTAATTGCACTATCTTGGATGTCCAGCCCAGTTGAATCTTCAGACAACTCATATCTAGCTCGATAGCTGCCATGTGTCTGCAACTGCGTAAAATATCTAGCAAGAGTCACTGAAGTGAGTTCCATCAACAACAGAAACATGAGATAGACAACTCATTCTTGTCCTAAGCCACTAATCTAAGGAGTTCTTTTCACAGAGCAGTAGAGATCTAGAAAAGAAATAATGTATGAAGAGAATTGTGGGAAAAAGAAACACAAAACTTTTCCCATGCTTCTGAACATGAGAAAAGTTGCTCAACTTAATTCAAACTAAGGAAAATGCGACTTTAAAATACCCTACTAAAAGAGACTTCCCATTTCAGCTGACAAGTAAGGAGCTTAGATGTCTTCATGCACAGTTTTATAAGAAAAGGCTGAACAAACTGGAAATCAATATTTTTGTTTTATCCATTAGAGAACTGAGTTCACAACGAAAACCACCTCAAACTCTGGAAAGACAGGCTTATCCAGACACAGACTAGATAAGCTTAACTGAAGAAAGCACTGGAGCGGTAAACTGGTAAGACCACTTAAATAATAATTCTGAAGTATTGCTGAAACCATGAGAATGAGAAATTCCTGAGAACTACAGCCTTTATGGACTCCCTGGTGGCTCAGTGTTAAAGACCTATCTGTCAAGCAGGAGACATGAGTTCAACTCTTGGTTCAGGAAGATCCCCTGGGAATATCCCCCGGAATGAGCAACCCATTCCAATATTCTTGGCTGGGAAATCCCATGAATTTTCCAGAGACTTGTGGGTTACAGTGCACAGGACACAAAAGAGTTGGAGACGACTTAGCAGCTAAATAACTTAACAAACAGATTTTGTGGGCTTTTAACCCAGGATTTCCACCAGGTCCTCACAATGAAGACCTCAGAAAGATGTCCTTATGGCTCAGGTGAAGGGAGGGAAAGAATAATCAATGTCAAATAAAAAAAAAAAAAAGATAAAAAGCTTTTTCATAACAAACACTCACATCCCAAGGGAAAGTCTCTGCTAGAGTTTATCCCAGTGGAGGGAAGGGCTTTCTCCTACCTCCAGGTCCCCTCTAATCTTCTGTCTCAGATAAGAGGTGGAGGGACTGGGTTCAAAATGATCAGGACTTCAGGAAAATACACTGGGAACACTGTAGGCAGGGAAGAGAGTAGGAGACATTTGGAAAAATCTATGCTACTGGAAAAGCACTTATAAAAGTCACAATGTACTCTAAAATGCAGGGGCACTAGAGCAGTGAGATTTAATTGGAAAAAATATAGAAAATCCTCTATCTATATTCTATGATCACATCAACAGGGCTCCAGTGTAATAAGTGGGTTAAAGCTGAAAGAATTGTAGGAGAGATAGCATCTCTGAAGGGAAGTATGTAAGAAAACACAAAATCAAGAGGGAATACATAAACTGATTCTAGCAGGATGTAAACATATCTATCAGTGCAGTTCAGTTCGATTGGTCAGTCGGGTCTACAGCAAACATTAAATGTATCTCAGCACCTAGATAGAATGACCTAAATCTTCATGTAAGTACCTACCTACTGCGGTTCATACTATCTGTCTAGATTTCAAGAAAATATTACAAAGTGTGCCAAAATCCAAGAAAAAACCCAGTCCAAATAGAAAAGCAAGTGCGAGAATTTGGCTCATATAACACAAAGGTTACAATTACCAGAGAACTGAATTTAAGTTAACTGTGATTAACATAGGCAATATGCAAGTACAGATTGATAAATAAGAAGATAAATTCTAGGAAAGAACCTAGAGAAAATGCTAGAATCAAAAACTGTAACAGAAGTGATGAATGCTTTAGGGGCTCATCAGTAGGTAGATTAAATGTAGCCGAGAGGAGAATCAATGAGATTGAAGATAGATCAATAGAATCTTTCAAAATAAAATGTAAAGAAAAAAAAAAAAAAAAAGAAACAGGACACAATGCCTAAGATGTGTGGAGAATTTCAAAT
>SJYC01052836.1:0-14454 GCA_006408675.1 Madoqua kirkii | reverse complement strand
TTCCCAAATTTGATGAAACCATAACCCAAAGATGCAATAGGTTCAGAGAACTCCATGCTGCTGCTGCTGCTAATAGACAAAGGAAGAAAACTATTCCAATGAAATAAAATTTCTTAAAATTTTAAGAGAAGATATTGTAAAAAGCCAGAAAGAAGAATATCTTAATACAGGAGAACAAAGGGTAAGAATGAAATTGGACTTCTTATGAAGACGACGTAAGCCAGAGACATTAAAGCAACTTTTTAAAATTTAAAAGGAAACAAAAAAAGCTCAACTATTATTCTATACTTACAGGAATATCTTTCAAAATGGAAACGAAAAACTTCAGATATATAAAATATATATAAGTATGATATATATATGATATAATATGTATCTGATATACCCAAGTATATAAAACTCAAATGAACCATCACCAGCAGACCTGCACTGCAAGAATATTAAAAGAAATATTTCAAAAGGAAGAAAAATGGCACCAGATTAAAATAGTAAAAAAAAAAAATATACTTTTCTTAATTTTCCAATCTCTTTAAAAGATAATTGTTTAAAGTAAAATTAATAATGATTATGATATTTAAAAAGATGTAGAAGTAAAAGTTATGACAAAAAGACAAAGCACAGGAGAAGGGAAAGAGAATACCATTGTGAGTTTCAAATTTTATATATGAAAAAAAGATGTGAAAGTCGCTTAGTTGTGTCCAACTCTTTGCAACCCCATGGACTTCTCCACAGACTTCTCAAGGCCAGAATGCTGGACTGGATAGCCTTTCCCTTCTCCAAGGTATCTTCCCAACCCAGGGATCAAACCCAGGTCTCCCACAATGCAGGCAGATTCTTTACCAGCTGAGCCACAAGGGAGGCCCAAGAATACTGGAGTGGGTAGCCTATCCCTTCTCTGGTGGATGGACTTTTTACCAACTGAGCTATCAGGGAAGCCCCATTATATATGAAGTGGTATACTATTACTTCAAGGTAGACTGTGATCAGTTAAAGATGTATGCTTCAAACCCAGGGGACCATTAAAAAAATAAAACATTATAGCTGATAAGCCAACAAAGGAGATAAGATACTTGACTCATAAAATACTCAGTCCAAAAGAAGGTGAAAAATGACATTCTGAACACAAAACAGATAAGGGAATGAGGTTAACTACAAAGAAGCATGAAGGTAAATGCAGGAGTCATGGAAATGCTTACTTTTGACAAAGGTGGTATTCACACGACTATATACATTTGTCAAAATCCATAATCTTACAACTGTACACCTGAAAAAGTGCATTTATTGAATGAAAATTATACTTTAGTAAATATGATTTAAAAGAAAAAGCCAACCTGATTATAAGACATAGTTGTCTACATATCTATGAATCAAACTATATGGAAATAAACAGTATATCAGTAGGACTTTGGGCTGAGGTTCACTGTTTAATTAGGAAAAAATAATTTTGTAATTTTGGTAAAAAGTTAGGAAGCAGGTTGGAAAACCTTAGTGCCACTTCCACAGAAAGCATGCTTACCCATCCTTCTGGAGCAGTCGGGGCAAAGTCGAATAGCTCCCCAATCTCCCACACTGGGAGGGAGCAGACTGGAACCTCACTCACTTAAATGCTGCCTCATAGATGCGGTCTGGCAGATGGGACTTTAAGGTGGCCAGTGACAGCAGCTCAGACTCAACTACAAGTCATGCACTGGTAGGAAATGAGCCAAAGGATGAGAGAAAAAGGAGCAGAGAACAGAAGAGGCAGGGAGTCCTGACAGAAAAGAGCTCATCTAAGGAGAATATATTATCTATGCTAAGTTACCACTTTACAAAAAGAACTTTGGTGATGATGTTAGGCAGAGAAGGCAACAACACCCCACCCAGTACTCTTGCCTGGAAAATCCCATGGACAGTGGGCTGCAGTCCATGGGGTCGCTAAGAGTCAGACACGACTGAGTAATTTCACTTTCACTTTTCACTTTCACGCATTGGAGAAGGAAATGGCAACCTACTCCAGTGTTCTTGCATGGAGAGTCCCAGGGATGTGGGAGCCTGGTGGGCTGCCATCTATGGGGTCGCACAGAGTTGGACATGGCTGGAGTGAAGCAGCAGCAGATGATGATGTTAGGAATTCCTTTAAGATATGAAGTATTGGTAGATATTCAAGGCTGAGGAGTCCCTGTGTCCTAAACAACAATCTGGAAACTTTCTGAGGAGCACTGTTCCCCACGGTGCACTAGGAAACTCCAAAAAGATGAATGGGGATCTGAGTAGCACAGAGTCTCCAATGAAGAAGAAACATTCTTCATCAACAAGAATATTGGTTGCCCAAGATCTGAATGTGGATGTATGTACTCAGTCGCTTCAGTCATCTCCAACTCTTTGCAGTCCCATGAACTATAGACCATCAGACTCCTCTGTCCATAGAAATCCCCAGGCAACAATACTGGAGTGGGTTGCCTTGCCCTTCTCCAAGGGATCTTCCCAACACAGGGATCAAACCTGTGTCTCTTGCATTGCAGATAGATTCTTTACCATTTAGCCACCAGGGAAGTCTGAATGCAGATGATACCACTCTAATGGCATAAAGGGAAGAGGAACAAAAGGTTCCTTCTTGATGAAGGTGAAAGGGGTGAGTTAACTGGCATAAAACTCAACATTCAAAAATATTCTGATCATGGCATCTGGTTCCATCACTTCATGGAAAATAAAAGGGGATAAAGTGGAAGCAGTGACAGATTTTAATTTCTTGAACTCGAAAATCACTGTGGACAGTGATTGAAACCATGAAATTAAGACACTTGTTCCTTAGAAGGAAATTTGTGACAAACCTAGACAGCACATTAAAAAGAAGAAACGTTACTTTGCTGACAAAGGTCCGTACAATCAAAGCCATGGTTTTTCCAGTAGTCATGTATGGATGTGTATGAATGTGAGAACTGGACCATAAAGAAGGCTGAGCACCAAAGAATTGATGCTTTCAAATTGTCGTGCTGGAAAAGAGTCTTGAGAATCTCTTGGACTGCAAGCAGGTCAAACCAGTCAATCTTGAAGGAAATCAACCCTGAATATTCATTGGAAGGATTGATGCTGAAGCTGAAGCTCCAATATTTTGGTCACCTAATCTGAGGAGCCAACTCACTGTAAAAAACGCTGATGCTGGGAAAGATCAAGGGCAGGAGGTGAAGGGAGAAACAAAGGATGAGATTTATGGATAGCATCACCAGCACAATGGACATGAGTTTGAGCAAACTCCAGGAGATAGTGAAGGACAGGGAAGCCTGGTATACTGTAGTCCATGGGGTCACAAAGAATCAGCCACAACCTAGTGACTGAATGACAACAGTAACAATAAGATATGAATAAGCATGCCTTAAAGAGAAGTTGACTGGTGAGCTCAGATTTGAGGGACAGCCACAGGTCCACTTTGGGGCTATCACACTGAGTTTCCTTTGCCTCGTCAGCTTGTCCTGTAATGACTTGCAGTCACATCCATTGTGGGTGCCTAGTAGGGTGATGACAACTTCCCAGATGCCCTGTGTCTACGAAAAGGACAGAGAGATCAGCTTTGGCCATTTAAGCCTGGATTCCCTAAACACTGAGTTTCCCTGGTGGCTCAGATGGTAAAGAATCTGTCTGCAATGTGGGATATCTGGTTCGATCCGTGGGTCAGGAAGATCCCCTGGAGGAGGAAATGGCAACCAACTCCAGTATTCTTGCCTGGAAAATCCCATGGACAGAGGAGCCTGGGGTCACAAAGAGTCGGACACGATTGAGTGACTAACACTTTGACTCCCTAAACGTTAACCCAAGAGGAATGCAAGGAAGAAAAGTTAACTGCAGCTGATGAAAAGCTTAAATGCACCCAAAGCATGGATTGAGGAGCTTTGTCCGAGGATGTTAGAGAGCATGACACTGCTTTTTTGTGAAGGTAAACATGCCTTCCTTTCTTCCAGCTGTTCTGGATGACAAAGTGCAGGATCTTGTCTTCAGTGCAGTTTGTTCATCAGTTTGATGGACTTCCTTGTGATCTTCACACAGCTGTCTTTACACTCCTTGCATGAAACTCAGGGTCTGCTGTTTATTTCTCTTCTGGGTCTTTGAGAAGTGATGCTCTGGTAATATTGGGGGGTATGGCAATGTTTCAGATTGAGTTTATAGTATCTGGACTTGGTATCTCTGTTCTACTTATTTACTCTATGTCAGATAATTTACATTTGTAGCAGGATGATTTATGAAGTTATTAATGCTTCCCTTGGTCTTGCCAGGCTCTACTCTCAGAAGGATAAAGTGTAGCTCTGCTTTCCTCTCCCTCTAGGAAGTTTGTGTTTGTGTTTCAGGGATTATGAATGGTTTTGTATTAGACAGCCTAAATTTAACTTTCTAGGCAGCAGTTACACAGTTCTATCCAGTTTCTTGTGTGGGATGATATAGAGAAGAAAGAGGTATTGAGGTTGGGGAATAGACTGAAAAGGGTCTAGCCCCAAGGGTAGCAGTGCTGTCAGGGACTGTACGAACAGGATGTTATGATGGGTTTTATGAGTGACACTCCACTGTGTGAAGGCAAAGGGACTTCTGGTTTGGCCAATGTGCTCACTGAGAACTGTATCAAGTGTTAAAGTCTAAACATCTGCAGCATCAGAGGCCATCGCCTATACATAGAATAGCGACTCTGGAGTTCTTTGCCCTTAAATGCACCATTCAGGCTTGGTCAAAGAGCATCCTACAAGCAACAGTAAGACACAGAATATCAAAGGCCCTTTTCTAGGTTTTTATTTTTCTTTAATATCCCACTAAATAGGGAAATGAGCTCCTATGATAACTAAAAGCCTCAGACAAGAAATAATCTCTCCTCTCATTTCTCTGTCTGTCTCTCCCTGTCTTTTTTGACTTCTCAGACTGGGACCTGTGTCCATCCTCTTCCCAGTAGTTCTCACACTATGTTGTAACTTTTGCCCTAATTTTCTACATTTTCCTAGAAAACGGACAGTGTCTGTTCTCTTATGGGTCTATTTCTAGCAACCTCAGCTGGGCTACCAGCAAGATTCCTTTGTCCTCTGGGGAAACCAATGAGCTGCAGGCTGGAAGTCCTGCCTAGTACTCCATGGGGTAGGGCCTCTAAGGGGCAGGGCCTAGCAGGGTGGGACCTGAGCATTTCCCTCCAGGCTGCCTGAGGGAAGTGTGGGTTCTGAAGGAAAAAAGCGGCTTTTAATTGCTCCTCACAAAGGAGGTTGTGGCAGAACTTTCTGGAGCCCTCAGAAATCTGGGTGCCTCCTGTGCAGGCCCTTTCTATGAATGCCCCACATCCTCAGGCCTTGCTTCTGGCCACAGACAGGAGAGTTCTCTAGGCACCCCCAGAGCTGCCTGGGGGATTAGGGCGCCTCAGCCATCCTAACCCAATCCTGCTGCCACCTGGGGAAAGGGCCATCCAGGGAAGGGGACACCCAGGCAAGAGGTGGTCACTGGCCCCAAGTCCATGTGCTGCCCAGATGCATGGTTTCCCACTAACTGACTGCTGGGGCTTCTGAGCCATGCAATGCTTGGAGCCAGCATGAGGAATCTCGCCCATGGCAAAGGTCATGAGAAAGAGACCCAACAGGCAAAGGTGAGTCGGATCTTGAGGGAACATCCCTGGACCTACTCGAGCATCTACCCCCAAACCAGAATCTGTCTGCCTTATTATATTATGCCTTTCACCAACTCCTCTGACATTAACAAGGGGCTGTCCTCCCCACCACCTTTTTCTGGAAAAAGTTCATTTAGAGCTTTTAGATAATAAGTCTCCTGGGCATAATAAGAGTGTTTCAATCCCAAAACCCCTCTGATGGCTTTCTAGCCTGCCTGACAAGGTTTATCTGGACTCTTATAGCTATGCATCTGATTGTTTACAGCCTCCCAACTATGAGAGGCATAGGAAGCTTTAAAAACATCCTAGGAATGTAGTGCCTTGTAAGGAGTCAAAATCATTAGAATAGGACTAATTAAGGGTTTCATTGTTGAGCCAATACTTGCTGCCAAGTTTTCATATCTTTTATTTGTTGATGTAGTTGGTATGTAGAAAAAACAGGTAGTATCCCTGGCATTAGCAACATTAGATCTTTGAGTTAAGTACTTTCTTTGTTATAACCCACTGCACATTCGTTCTACAGGAATATAACTTTATTTAGTACTTTGAGGGTGATGCAGATTAAAGAAAAACACTTTAAGGGAAAATGAGTTTTCTGGTTGATAGACATTTATCTAGGAAAAGAGCTATAAAAATGTTAACAGGCCTCTTGGCCAGAAGATAATGTAAATCACCTGAGACCTTTTGTATACAGGAAGGTATTCAAAAAGAAAGCCTGGTCTCAATAAGGGTCAGGAATGCTGCCCCTGCATAACTCTGCATATGCCATTATTTCTTTATGTACAGCTTAAAGTATAAAAGCTTTCCTAAAAATTAAAGAGACAGACCAGTTCCTCAGAAATCTGGCTCCCCCTGTGTCTTCTTTTATTTTTCTCCTTTTCAGGCTGATTCCCATCCCGAGCACAGAGGCTCATCGTGTCTACTTATTTGCCCGGGGTTCTAAGATCCACGCAAGTGGGATCCCAAGGCGGGGCACCCTCCACTATTCAAGCGAGCACCTGTGGCCTACATAGACGGTGCAAGTCCCTTGTCTCGGGGCTTTATTGGTCTCCTATGTAAACCAAGGAATACAGCCTGTTTTCTCCTCTATTTTCTCCACTACACTATTCTTTCCTAACCTCTCTTTATATCCCTAATTAAATAATTCTTTCCTAATTGCTGACGCCATCTCCCCTTTGAATTACCCTGGATCTACTGAGGCTGGACCCTGGCAGTGCCTTCCTCTGGGGTGCTTGGGGTAGCTGGGATGCTGCAAGGCTCCAGGAGCATCTTTTGTCAATGGCTGAGGGGCCATGGATGGGGACAGGCATGGGGCCCACATGGGTGCAGGGGAATTCTGAGGCCTCTGCCTTGGTGATTCCCAGAAATAAAGGTGAATGTGTTCAGGGTGTAGAGCCTGACCAGTGCGCTGCCCTTGCCTCCTCCGGTGCTGACTTCTTCTGTGACTTCTATGGCTAAGGCATTATCCGCATGTGTAGTCAGTCATTTTAATGCTTGCTTTTTCATGAAGTTTCAAATCAGTTCATCCAGTTGCTTTCTCAACAGCCCCAGCCTCTCTCTATGTCCCACAGGGACTTCAAGCCTGCCAGCCTCACAGCACAGCCCTCTGCCACCAGCTTGCTTTTGCTCCTAGATTTGCAATGTCAGTAGTGCTCAGTCCAAGAAGACACCTGAAAGGCATCCTTTTGCTCTTCCTCTTTATGTTTATCTAGACTAGACAGTCTCTAAGACTGATCTGTTTTACCTTCTAAAGTTTTCCAAATCTATGTCTAATTTCAATTTGCCCTGCCACAATGGAGCTTCGGACATTCCTCAACTCTCCCTCAAACTGTGCAGTGGCCCCCTGCCTAACTCATGTGCGACTCTGATTTTGCACGTCTTGAATATTTCACTTCACCACCACCGGGTCAGACTACCTGAAATAGGGTCTCTCCCTTCCACTTTTCAGGTTCTATATTGCCAACCAAATAAAGCTCCTGTTGCCTTAGCTAGTGCACAAGGCCTTCCCCTAGATCACTTCCCTCCCTCTCACTCCCTCTGTCTGTCTCAGTTTCTTTAGCTGTCTCCTAGAATTTCTTTCTGCTGTGTATTATTTTCTTTCTTTATTTATTTTTGCTCCAAAGGAAATAAATGCTTGCTGTTTGTTACTACTAAAGCTCGTCTGATCAGTGCCTCTGTGTCTTTTCTCGTAATGCTTCCTCTGTCTGAAATGCTCTTTCCACTTTTTTTTCCATACTTCTATAAATATTTTTTAACTCTTTATAGACACAGGCAAGGTGTTAATTCCTTCAAGAAATCTGCCCTGGAGTTCTAGGATGCTTGAATCTGTCTCCCCTAATGAGTAAGAACATTAAACCCTTGGTAGAGTGAGTACAAAACCCATCACTCCACAGCACAGGAAAATACCCATTGTGGTTGGAGAAGAGGAAGAATGCCCCACCCTCACAGAGAGGAGAGACCTAGCCTGAGCCCAAGCAACTGGATGTACCCTGCTGCTGGAGGAGAGGAAGAGTTGCTGAGAAAGCTCTGCCTTCCAGCCACAGGTACACAAGGCCAGTACAGACCTGACGCTAGATAAGGACAATAAAAAATCCCTACCATCACTAGATTAGCAATACTGAGAAGCAAAAGGAGTCTATCAGTAGTGATGAGACAGATCCTCTTTGAGATGCAGCTGCATAGGGAAGGCCTGAAGATTTTCTTTTTGCTCCTCTTATTGGATGAAATTTCACAGCCGTGTCTTTGAGTTCACTGATCCTTTCTCCCATTTCATCTGGTCTGCTACTGAATTTTTCAACTCAGCTATTTTATTCTTCAGCCCTGTGACTGATGTTTGGTACTTTCTTTTAACTTTTATCTCTTGGTTGAAATGTTTGCCTTGTTCAGTCATTGTTGTCCTGACTTTGCTGAACCTCTTCATGACCATAATGTTGAACTCTCTGCTAGGTAAATCACTGATCTTTGTTTCTTTAAGGTCTGTTTTTGAGTTTTGTCAGCTCTTTTCTTTAGAATATATGACTCTGTTTTATTTCTCTGAGTCTCTATACTGATTTGTGTGCCTTAGATAAAAGAGCCATCTCTCCCAGTCTTGATAGACTGTGTAATGTAGGAGGTAACGTGAGCTTTATAACTGTAGTCCAGCTGAACTCTAGGCTGTTTCTCAAAACTTTGTGATTATCCAGGCTGTCTTTTCTGCTCTTAATGGCTTCCAGTAGTTCAGCCTGTGCCTAAAATTGTTCCACTGGGATGTTTTCTTGCTTGCCCAAGATTCCCTCAGTTGTTTCTGTAAGATTCCCTCAGCTGGTTTCTGGAACCACTTCACGTGTAGTTACAGATATGGCATGTCCTTGGTAGGAGTTGCATTCAGGAGCCTTCTTTCTCACCATCTTGGACTTGTAATTTCCTCCTTCAAAATTCTTTACAGTTTAAGGACTGATATTTGTTGTTCGCTGTCTGGCTTACCTCATTAACGTAATGTCTGTATGATCCAGCAGTTCCACTTCTGGATATATCCACAAGAAATAAAAACCGAATCTTAAAAAGATAGCTGGATTCCCATGGATTCATTATTTGCAATAGCCAAGATATAAAAAAAACAGTCATTGGATAAAAGGATCAAATATATATATATATATATATAATATTTCATATTCCATATAGCTGAGTAATATTTCATAACATATATGTGTGTGTATGTTGAAACATTACTCGGCCATAAGGAAAAAGGGACATCCTGTTATTTGCAACAATATGGTTTTATCCTGAAGGCATTATGCTAAGCAGTTATTTAACAAGTGAATCTAGTCCCTTTATGGGTATCCTATAATACTTGCATTTATCTTTTTATAGCTTTTATGTTTTATAAGTGGAGGTTGTGTATTGTATATTGTTTTAGACCCTGAAAGTGGTAACAATGAAAGAAATCTCTTTGAAAGAAATAAAACAATATTAACAAGATAAAATAAGCTATTGGGGCAAATTATTTGCAGAAGCAAGAGAAGAATAACTAGAATATTGATAAGAGCATGTGCATTCTATCCACGGGGCTTCCCAGGTGCATAGTAGTAAAGAATCCATCTGCCAATGCAGAAGGTACCAAAGACATGGGTTCAATCAGAAAAATCTACCGGATTAGGAAATGGCAAACCGCTCCAATTTTTCTGCCTGGAAAATTCCATGGACAGAGAAGCCTGGCAGGCTACTGTCCATGGGATCACAAAGAGTCTGACAAGACTGAGTGACTGACCAAATTCCGTTCATATTCTTTAGCCTTGTAAGTGTATATTTTCAATGACATATTATTCTTTTATAGCTATTATTGAAAACAATATGTAAAATATGCAAATGTCCAAAACCAAAATATTTTTGTTTGGTATTACATTTTAGTCAATAATACAGATATGAATAAGCATTATCTTTGGCCTTATCCATTAACAAATGGAAATGTAATCTTTGTAGTGTGAGTTCTCTTGTCTGTGTTTGAGAACACCGTTCATAACTCCCTTGTGCTATTCAGAAAAATTCAAATGAATAATATAATGAAACTCTACTATGCTTCTGAGAGTCATAAAATTATTAACTCATAGAATGAGTATTTCTCTCTCCAGTAGAAGTTTGGGGTTCTAATTTCATCACTGAAATGGAACTTTCTTTTTCCAACTGGCAGGGAAGATGCATTACAGAAAAACAATGAAGTCTGTGTCTGTTCTTGCTGTTGCCATTTGACAATAATGAGGATGAATATAAAATTGCAAATGTGGTATAAATATTAGATGGGAAATAGCGATGTTACCATAATTCAAATTATCTTTCATTATTTTCAGCTCACTAATTTTTTATAGTCCATGCTTGAAATAGCATTATGCAATCTACAATATACACTAATTGAAACTGTGTCAGCAGTTAGCTTTCTATTAACTAGTCTAACTTTCAGAGGTTCAGTTTTAGCTACCACAATCCTTTTGCATCAGTGCTTTTCCTATGAGTTCTTAATTGTGTATTCAGTGTGGTTGATGAGTTCTACTGTTCCTATTCTGAGAAGTCATAGGACAGACAAAAGAGAAAGACTGTCTTTTTTATTATATATGTTTATGTTACCAATATTTGACATTATTACACTAGTCTACACTGAGTTGAAGCTAAGGATAAAGAGTTATTTTAACATAGCTTAAAAATTAATTTCTTTTACTTTTTGATAACAGACTATTTAATTCTCGGTCATCCCAAATTTACTATGAATCTCAATATAAGCTTAGGCTGGACCTGCTTTTCATAAATCTCTACTTTTCTTGCTTTCTCTTCTGTCATTGATTTAAGAATGAAAGTTAAATACAGGTCAGTTTAATGCTATTCAGTGTGATAACTAGTCACCTAAATAATGTTACACAAATCAAAGACAAAAGTATTTCTAAGATCAGTCAAAATAGAAATGTTTTCTTGTAAAAATATCTTTTGCCAGAGTCTCTTTTTATTTGTTTCCAGAAATAGCCTATATATATAATGTCAATCACAATATTGATAAAGTTTCCCCCAGCACATTGAACTCTTTTGTGTCACATTACAAAGTGACACAAACAAAACAACAGCTACAAAATAGTAATGTCACATGTTATCTCCCAATCTTCACAAAGTATGGGAGAATCCAACCTATCTCATAATCAAAATGCCAGCTCTCTTTCAAATGATTGACAAACCCTATCTCTGCTCAGGACATATTTTAGGATCAATACACTAACAATCTTATTCTTCTGCATCTGATCAGTGTTAACTATGACTATACCAAAACTCAGTTTCTAATTATTATGTCCCCTCGCTCATCTCCATGGCACCCTCATAGCATCATCCTTGTAGATATTAACATTACAGATATTATTTAGGTCGTTGCTTTTTTTCCAATGAGATCTTTGGTTTATTAACACTTTTTAATCTTCTGTTTCTCAAATAATGCATCCCTTTTGTTTCTTTTATTTCACATGCTTATACCACTTTTCTAATTGGATAGCTCCCACTTAATGGAAAATGACCCACAGAGTGCACAGGAAGAACAACTCATTATTCCTATCTATAGGAAGTTCCTCTGAGTAACCAAAGGTACCCTCATTTTGAAGAGATATCTATGGTTATCTGATAGCTGCATGATCTGCTGGATCAATTTCTTCATCACTTGAATGTCTTTTATGGCCACTCCTGAGATGCCAGTAATTGTTTTTTGGGGAGGAAGGCAAGTTAACACTTGGCTCCCAGACCACATAGAGCAAGTATATCCTAGGGATTCACATGTCACCCTTCTAAAGAAACTATTGTAAAATTGCTGGGCCCCTTCAAGAAGCATCTATAGCAGTCACTGAACTCAGGTTGATAGTGCTTCCAGTGCGGACTTGGGTGTACAGTAGTATACTAGGATTCTAATAGCTATAAATTCAACTTTTTCCCAATTATCTCTTGCTCAAACCCAGATCTTTCCATTAGATATCAGTTTTAAGAAAGATGACCATGTTTAGGAAGCATAGAGAAACCCATTATGTCCCTCGCTTTGGCTCATATGGTTCACTATAGAAGGAATTGACAAGTAATATATTCAGCCAGACGGCCATGCGACATGCCTAACAAAAGAATCTTTGCAGCTGAATCAGAATCAAGTTTAAATTCATTATATCTTCCTGTGACCAAGCTTCTACCCAGAAGTTGTACCAACCAGGCAGCTATGAAGTTGCTGTTAGGAGAAGAAAAAGTTGTTGTTAAGAGAAGCATCTTACCCAGAAATTGTCACAGAGAATTTGCAGACTTTCAAAATAGGTCCTTATAACTCTACTCTTTTATTCTGATCATTGCCAGAAAGTAGTTGAAAGAAGGTAATAACTTTTTTTTATGATAGTCACATTAAGTGACTAAATTGCTTTATTAAGAAGGAAGTGGAGTTATAAATCTTTTTCAGTCACTTTTTAAGGAGGACATTCCAAAAACTAATATCAGATGATAGGGAGTACTAAAAATCTATCAAAGAGTATAGCAATTTTTTTTTCTAGATTGCAGATGGTTCAGAAATCTGGAAATATGACACAAATTTGTTTTAAAGGTCATAATGGTATGAAAGTCAGCTGGCTCAAACTGTAAGCTATTAAAACAAACAAACAAACAAATAAAACATCAAAACAATGGAGAGAAACTACTGATAACCAAGAAGGAGGTCAAAAATCCAGGTAGTCAAACTGTGAGGAATGGGCATGGACAATGTCCTGTGCATTATGGGCTCCTCAGCTAAAAGCAAACAGGTCATGTCAGTGGAGTCACATGTATGCATTCAGCAGTAGCCTCTACATTAGGAACATGGGGCCTTTTATGTGCCCTTTCTAATAAGATTGCAGATGTATTGTCAAATCCAGCATAATGATGGATTTAGGTAGCATTAGTGGCAATCTGGGTGGTGCAAACCTAAATGGCAAGCTGACTCCAGTCATCAGTTCAGTTCAGTCGCTTAGTCGTGTCCGACTCTTTGCGACCCCATGAATCACAGCACGCCAGGCCTCCCTGTCCATCACCATCTTCCGGAGTTCACTCAGACTCACGTTCATCGAGTAGAATAGCCATGATCATTTTTAATTTTGCAATTAGCACTACTGTTGA
The DNA here is from genome assembly GCA_006408675.1 of Madoqua kirkii. Classification (NCBI taxonomy): domain Eukaryota; kingdom Metazoa; phylum Chordata; class Mammalia; order Artiodactyla; family Bovidae; genus Madoqua; species Madoqua kirkii. The sequence continues at coordinate 1,226 of SJYC01052836.1, read as the reverse complement.
ATACTGCCCAATCCAAAGGATCAAATCCAAACCTTTAACTTCCAGCTTAGCTAAACCATCAGTGAATCAAGCCCAGACAGTCAGTCAAATCTCTTTGAATCTTGCCTCAGAAAGCAAAGTAGGGGATTAAGTTTCCCCTAAAGGGACAACTGCCACTTTTTAAGTAAAGCTGAGAGGTATCTCAGGCCAGGCCAGTTCTCTTCAGGAAAATATCATTGCCATTTGACAACCAAGATTTTTTTAGACTCTTTCCAGCTTGTTAGTCATTAAAATGACACCCTCCCCACCCCCACAATGTATAGTCAGATCAGAGAGTAGCAAGATCCTCATGGTTCAGGAATCCAGTTTTAACAAGATACTAGAAGCAAGGTAATAGCTAAGCTTTGTCAAGAAGCTAAGTCCAGAACTCCAAGAGGTATCCCTATGTGGTCACTTTCTTTGCCAGCCTCTGCCCAGAAAACTATAGAGTTTCCAGCTAGAAAAATTATCACTCTCAGAGAATCATGGTTCAGAGGAGTGATTAAAGTTGTAGAGCTCCAAGACTCTTCCCACTTCTCTAAGTCCCGTTCTCCACAATTGGCAAAACTCACTTTGGCTCTTATAAGCATCTAACATTGCATTTCCTAATGTATGTTCAGATGTAGCTACAACAATACACTGAATGAGCCCAAAGAGCTCCACTCACAAGGTCACATTACCCTCCTTTCTTACTTTTATTTCCTTTCTTCCAGCTCAAATCCCATTAGTTGAAACTAGGCATTCCTTCCTTTTATTGAACTGGACAGAATGATGACTTGCTTATTAATGTGCTGGATAAAAGAGTAATAAAAGTTGTAACATGCTTATATCCCCAAAATGCCCCAGTATACTCAGATAGGTGCAGATGGACTTCATTTTTCCATCGGGATTAGGGATATATGGAGATTAAGGGTAATTAATTAAGGATGATTAACTAGTCTTAATCGTTTTTCTCCTAGCAGCTGAGGTCAAGGTAAAAGAATGATTGGAAGTGAGAAGTGGAAACAGCATTTTTGACAACAGTTTCAAGCTATCTGAGAATAAAGATGGGAGAGACAAGCTAGGCAGCTGATTAGACATTGTGCCAAAAGAGTATTTACTTTGTCTAAGATGAAAAGAGCACTAGTGTATTCATAGTATAATGCAAGGAGATTTAGCAATACAAGGTTTATTCCACTATTATATAGTGGTAACTGCGGATTCTAGTA